>JAGFBZ010002522.1:0-19757 GCA_018398805.1 Hirundichthys speculiger
AACTACTCAATCCACCATGACGTTATAATTATACAAGCCACCAATAAAAAAAAAACACAATATAACAAGAAGAGGGCGCTACCTAATTTAGAGATCACGCATCACTGTAACAGACGTTTTTATTCTCTTGAGGGCAGAGGATGTTGATTAATTGTTCCTGATCTATAAATCGGTTCTGTATCTGGCAGATCAGGTTTTCCAGAACACTGTTGTGGAGTTTCTTGTACTGTGCACGTATTCCTCCGTGCGCTGGCCCTCTCCTTGCGCAATCTCGTGTGCAATAGTGTCAAAAAACTCTTTCACCCCTGACAGACATGCAATGATTCGTTCTGCAGTATTTTAAAAAAATCAGCAGCGTCGCGTTACTGACATCCGTGTATATATATATATATATATATATATATATATATATATATATATAACGTGCAGCTGTCTCAGACTCCCAGCACCCCCTGCTGAGAACATGTTCCCGCGGCTATGAACGTACATCTTCACCGGACTGATCCGGTTTTCAGGGTCGAGTTCAACAATTACTAAGAACTGCAGTTCCTCTGCTGACCACCAGGGTCTGGCTCCAGCAGTGATGGAGGGATGATGGAGGGATGGATGATAGATAGATGGATAATGGAAGGATGGATGGAGGGATGATAGATGGACAGATAGAGATAGAGCCCAGACAGCTCAAGAGCCCGGATAGCTCAGTCGGTAGAGCATCAGACTTTTAATCTGAGGGTCCAGGGTTCAAGTCCCTGTTCGGGCGAATGCTCTTAAACTGGTGAGGAAGGCAGGCGTTGATTGTTGTTGGTACACAGCTGGACAGTCTAACAACATCTGTGGCAGAGCAGCGGACAGGCTCCTGTCCATCATAGACAATCCACAGACAGGAGTCTGTCACTGAAGCTGCTCCACTGACAGACTGAGGAAATCATTCCTCCCCCACGCCATGCGGCTCTTCAACACCTCTCAGGGGAAACAATAACACAAATTGCACCTTCATGGTAATGCTATTTTATATTTTTATTTTTTATTACCCTTATTCCTATTTTGTTACTACTTATCTTGTTGCTTTTTTACTATTTGTACTCGCAAGCTGCTGGAACTGCAAATTTCTCTTTGAGATGAATAAAGTATCTATCTATCTATCTATCAGATGGATGGATGATGGAGGGATGATAGATGGACAGATGGATGGAGAGATGATAGATGGATGGATGATGGAGGGATGTATGATGGACAGATGGATGGATAGATGATAGATGGATAGATGGATGGATGATAGATGGATGGAGGGATGATGGATGGATGGATGATGGAGGGATGATGAGATGGACAGATGGATGGAGATGGATGATGATGCTGATGGATGGAGGGATGATAGATGGATGGATGATGGATGGATGGATGATGGAGGATGATGGGATGGGATGGATGATGGATGGATGGATGGATGATGGATGATGGATGGATGGAGATGAGATGATGATGATGGATGCTGATGGATGGAGGATGATAGATGGATGGATGGATGGATGATGGAGGGATGGATGGAGGGATGATGGATGGATGGATGGATGTTCTGCTGCATCCAGTGAGGCCTGACCGGGTCTTGTTACATCACAGATCCAGACGGGACCAGAACCATCTTCTCACCTGTGTACCTGAGGAACACCTGTGTACCTGAGAAACACCTGTCCAACTGAGGAAACACCTGTGTACCTGAGGAACACCTGTGTACCTGAGAAACACCTGTCCAACTGAGGAAACACCTGTGTACCTGAGGAACACCTGTGTACCTGAGGAACACCTGTCCACCTGAGAAACACCTGTCCAACTGAGGAAACACCTGTGTACCTGAGGAACACCTGTGTACCTGAGGAACACCTGTCCACCTGAGAAACACCTGTCCACCTGAGGAACACCTGTCCACCTGAGAAACACCTGTCCACCTGAGGAACACCTGTCCACCTGAGGAACACCTGTCCACCTGAGAAACACCTGTCCACCTGAGGAACACCTGTGTACCTGAGGAACACCTGTGTACCTGAGGAACACCTGTCCACCTGAGAAACACCTGTCCACCTGAGGAACACCTGTCCACCTGAGAAACACCTGTCCACCTGAGGAACACCTGTGTACCTGAGGAACACCTGTGTACCTGAGGAACACCTGTCCACCTGAGGAACACCTGTCCACCTGAGGAACACCTGTCCACCTGAGGAACACCTGTCCACCTGAGACACCTGTCCAGAAACACCTGTCCACCTGAGGAACACCTGTCCACCTGAGAAAAAACCTGTCCAACTGGAAACATGATCAATGAATTATCATCGTTCTGTTTTATGGGGTTTAAATCTAAATCAGAGGAATAAAAGCAGATGTTTTTCTGTTAAATTTAAAGAAAACCCTCCCAGACACACCTGTCCGTTTATCACCTTGTTTTTTTTATTTAACTCAGAGTAAAAAACAGTAAATAATTGACACAGAAACACTAAACGTCCTAAACCAGCGTCTGTCCTCATAAGACAGTCCAGTCAGAGTTTAACTGACGTCTGTAGCAGCCGAGGAAAGTCTCTGATGGCACTAACGACACCTCGTTAACGACAGCTCGTTAACGACACCTCGTTAACGACAGTTCGTTAACGAGGTGTCGTTAACGAACTGTCGTTAACGACACCTCGTTAACGACACCTCGTTAACGATAGTTGGTTAACGACAGTTGGTTAACGACACCTCGTTAACGACACCTCGTTAATGACACCTCGTTAGCGTGGTGAGATGTTCCCCTCTGACCGAACCTCCACTGCAGCGCTGACGGCGACGGCCGCCGCCTGGAGACGAGCGTGGCGTGTGAGGGGCGGGGCCTCATCCCTCCCAGGGGGGGCTGCGGCGTCCGTCCACCTCCGTCTCCACGTGGTACAGCATGTCAGCCAGCGTGTGCTCGATCACGGCGCCCCAGCCCATGTCGCTCATCTGGGGGAGGACAAACACAGAGGTGAGGCTCCTGGGGGTCACCTGAGGGGGAGGAGCATCTGAGGGGGAGGAGCATCTGAGAGGGAGGAGCATCTGAGAGGGAAAAGCATCTTAGAGGGAAGAGCATCTTAGAGGGAGGAGCATCTGAGGGGGAGGAGCATCTGAAAGGGAAGAGCATCTAAGAGGGAAGAGCATCTAAGGGGGAGGAGCATCGGAGGGGGAGGAGCATCTGAAAGGGAAGAGCATCTGAGAGGGAAGAGCATCTAAGGGGGAGGAGCATCGGAGGGGGGGGGGAGCGTCTGAGGGGAGGAGCATCTGAGGGGGAGGAGCATCTGAGAGGAAAGAGCACCTGAGAGGGAAGAGCATCTTAGAGGGAGGAGCATCTGAGGGGGAGGAGCATCTGAAAGGGAAGAGCATCTGAGAGGGAAGAGCATCTAAGGGGGAGGAGCATCGGAGGGGGGGGAGCGTCTGAGGGGAGGAGCATCTGAGGGGGAGGAGCATCTGAGAGGAAAGAGCACCTGAGAGGGAAGAGCATCTTAGAGGGAGGAGCATCTGAGGGGGAGGAGCGTCTTAGAGGGAGGAGCTTCTGAGGGGGAGGAGCATCTGAGGGGGAGGAGCATATGAGGGGAGGAGCATCTGAAAGGGAAGAGCACCTGAGATGGAAGAGCATCTTAGAGGGAGGAGCATCTTAGAGGGAGCAGTGTCTTAAAGGGAGGAGCATCTGAGGGGGAGGAGTATCTGATAGGGAAGAGCATCTAAGGGGGAGGAGAATCTGGGGGGGAGGAGCATCTGAGGGGGAGGAGCATCTGAGGGGGAGGAGCATCTGAAAGGGAAGAGCATCTAAGGGGAAGGAGCATCTGGGGGGAGGAGCATCTGAGGGGGAGGAGCATCTGGGGGGAGGAGCATCTGAGGGGAGGAGCGTCTGAGGGGGAGGGGCATCTGAGGGGGAGGAGCGTCTGAGGGTGAGGGGCATCTGAGGGGAGGGGCATCTGAGGGGGAGGAGCATCTGAGGGGGAGGGGAGGGGCATCTGAGGGGGAGGAAGAAGCATCTAATAGGGAGGGGCATCTGAGGGGGAGGAGCGTCTGAGGGGGAGGAGCATCCGAGGGGGAGGAGCGTCTGAGGAGAACCTCACCGGCTGGTACTTCACATCCTTCGGAGGGTGTTTGAAATGTGGCCCGAAGTTCACGGAGACCTGGAGACACAGAAGAGTCGCCGTTAACGGGTTCACTGAGGCCCAGAAACCAACATCTGGACCTGCTGACGGACCGTGCAGCTCTTGTAGAGGGAGATGGCGGGAAAGTAGAGGCCTTCAAACAGGTTCTCGAAGGCGACGCCCTGGTTCACCCCGTTCTTGTAGAAGATCATCTGGAAGACAGGACAGTGGAGTCAGCACCGCCAACGGCACCAGGTTCCTGACCGGATCCGGTTTCAGGACTCTGACCCTGCTGGGACCCATCGCCTTCAGGCTCTTCTCCGCCTTGTCCACGTAGTCCTTCTCCTCGAAGTACAGGTAGCTCTTGAACTTGATGAGCGCCTGAAAGGACGTTCCAGAAGAACATAGGTGAAGCAGAGAGGACTGTAACAGCAGGTCAACAGGTGACCTGAGGAGTCATCAAGGTGATGGAGCTCCTCCTCCTCCACCTGAGCCGGTCTCACCTTGTCCTTGTAGGTGTCCGGCAGAGCCTTGGCCGTCTCCGTCTCATCGGGCAGCTCGATGAAGAAGCCCAGCGTGTCCCCCTGACCGTAACCGGAGGAGTAGTGCTTCCCTACCGACTGGTGGAACCGGGTTCCCTTCTTGCTGCGCCACGAGTAGCTGAACTTATCGTAGCCCAGCGGAGCCTGGAGGTTACCTGAGACCAGAACACGAGGGCAGGTGAAGGAGCAGAGTGTCTGGATCCACAGGGCCAGATGCTCCAACTGAGGTCTAACTGAGGTTCTAGATCTAACTGAGGTTCTAGATCTAACTGAGGTCTAACTGAGGTCTGGATCTAACTGAGGTCTGGATCTAACTGAGGTTCTAGATCTAACTGAGGTCTGGATCTAACTGAGGATCTAACTGAGGTCTAACTGAGGTCTGGATCTAACTGAGGTTCTAGATCTAACTGAGGTTCTAGATCTAACTGAGGTCTGGATCTAACTGAGGTCTGGATCTAACTGAGGTCTAACTGAGGTCTGGATCTAACTGAGGTCTAACTGAGGTCCTGGATCTAACTGAGGTTCTAGATCTAACTGAGGTCTAACTGAGGTCTGGATCTAACTGAGGTTCTAGATCTAACTGAGGTCTGGATCTAACTGAGGTCTAACTGAGGTCTGGATCTAACTGAGGTCTAACTGAGGTCTGGATCTAACTGAGGTCTAACTGAGGACTGGATCTAACTGAGGTCTAAATGAGGTCTGGATCTAACTGAGGTTCTAGATCTAACTGAGGTCTGGATCTAACTGAGGTTCTAGATCTAACTGAGGTCTAACTGAGGTCTAACTAGGTCTAACTGAGGTTCTAGATCTAACTGAGGTCTAACTGAGGTCTAGAGGTCTAACTGAGGTCTAGAGGTCTAACTGAGGTCTAACTGAGGTTAACTGAGGTCTAACTCTAACTGAGGTTCTAGACTGAGGTTCTAGATCTGAGGTCTAACTGAGGTCTGGATCTAACTGAGGTCTAGATCTAACTGAGGTCTAAACTGAGGTTTCTAGATCTAACTGAGGTCTAACTGAGGTCTAACTGAGATCTAACTGAGGTTCTAGATCTAACTGAGGTCTAACTGAGGTCTGGATCTAACTGAGGTTCTAGATCTAACTGAGGTCTAACTGAGGTCTAGATCTAACTGAGGTCTGGATCTAACTGAGGTTCTAGATCTAACTGAGGTCTAACTGAGGTCTAGATCTAATGAGGTCTAGAGGTCTAACTGAGGTCTAACTGAGGTTCTAACTGATCTAACTGAGGTCTCTAGGACTCTAACTGAGGCTAACTGAGGTCTGAGTTCTAGATCTAACTGAGGTCTAACTGAGGGTCTGGATCTAACTGAGGGTTTCTAGGATCTAACTGAGGTCTAACTGAGGTCTAGGAGGAATCTAAGGACGGATCTAACGGAGGTCTAGATCTCAGATGTCTGAGGTCTAACTGAGGATGAGTCTAGAGGTCTAGGGTACTGAAGCTCAACTGGGCCGTGAGCAGAAGAGCTCAGCGTCCAGCCAGAGCACCTTCAGAAGAACCAGGGGGTTCTAGGACAGACAGCTGGACCCCAGGTCAGAGACCTCAACAGAAGACGTCTCAGGTCCAGGATCGTCAGACCACATTCAGGACTCAGGTCTCAGGTCTCAGGATGTCTCAGAAAGACTCAGCTCTGGGTCAGTATCTGGTTTCAGGTGGGACGGGCCGGTCCAGTCTCAAGGACTGGTGACCACAACGTGATCCAGTTCACTACCTGAAAAGAACCCTGAAACTCTCAGAACCAGCAGTTTCTCTGTGAAAACGATGTTTGAACTTTTATTCTAATTCAGCTCCAGGTGGAGAAGTGTTCTCCTCCCTCTGACGTTTCACGTTTCGGTTACATCAAACCAGGAACCTAAATGATTTGTTTGTGAGGTTTCTATCAACAGATGCCCTCAACGCTGAAGTCAGTGTTTCTGAAGGTCCGGTCCAGAGGTGGACCTCCACTGGACCGATCACTGGCTGATTCTCAATAACTGACACCTGATATCATCAACCAGTCACCAGCCGATTGGTCCACCTACAGGTCCACCAGGAAGGGTTCTACTGGCAGGCAAACAGCTTTAAGTCCCACCAGAGGTCCTGGATCTAACTGAGGTCTGGATCTAACTGAGGTCTAACTGAGGTTCTAGATCTAACTGAGGTTCTAGCTCTAACTGAGTCTGGATCTAACTGAGGTCTAACTGAGGTTCTGGATCTAACTGAGGTTCTAGATCTAACTGAGGTCTGGATCTAACTGAGGTCTGATCTAACTGAGGTCTGGATCTAACTGAGGTCTAACTGAGGTTCTGGATCTAACTGAGGTCTAACTGAGGTTCTGGATCTAACTGAGGTTCTGGATCTAACTGAGGTTTAACTGAGGTCTAACTGATCTAACTGAGGTTGGATCTGCTGAGTCTGAGGTCTAACTGAGGTTCTGGATCTAACTGAGGTCTAACTGAGGTTCTAATCTAACTGAGTCTGATCTAACTGAGGTCTACTGAACTGAGGTTCTGGATCTAACTGAGGTCTGAGGTTCTATCTAACTGAGGTCTGAGGTCTGGATCTAACTGAGGTCTAAACTGAGGTCTGGAACTCTAACTGAGGTCTAAATGAGGTCTGGATCTAACTGAGGTCTACTGAATCTGAGGTCTATCTTCTAACTGAGGTTCTAACTGAGGTCTATCTAACTGAGGTTAACTGAGGTTAACTGGATCTAACTGAGGTCCTAGATCTAACTGAGGTTCTGGATCTAACTGAGGTCCTGGATCTAACTGAGGTCTGAATCTAACTGAGGTCTAACTGAGGTTCTAGATCTAACTGAGGTCTAACTGAGGTTCTGGATCTAACTGAGGTCTAGCTGAGGTCCTGTATCTAACTGAGGTCTGGATCTAACTGAGGTCTAACTGAGGTTCTGGATCTAACTGAGGTCTAACTGAGATTCTAGACCTAACTGAGGTGTAACTGAGGTCTGAATCTAACTGAGGTCCTGGATCTAACTGAGGTCCTTGATCTAACTGAGGTCTGAATCTAACTGAGGTCTGAATCTAACTGAGGTCTGGGACTAACTGAGGTTCTGGATCTAACTGACGTCTGGATCTAACTGAGGTTCTGGATCTAACTGAGGTCTAAATGAGGTCTAGGATCTAACTGAGGTTATCTAACTGGGTCTGGATCTAACTGAGGTCCTGGAACTAACTGAGGTCTAACTGAGGTCTGGATCTAACTGAGGTTCTGGATCTAACTGAGGTCTAAATGAGGTCTGGATCTAACTGAGGTTTGGATCTAACTATGGTCTAAATGAGGTCTGGATCTAAGTGAGGTTTGGATCTAACTGAGGTCTAACTGAGGTTATGGATCTAACTGAGGTCTAAATGAGGTATGGATCTAACTGAGGTTTGGATCTAACTGAGGTCTAAATGAGGTCTGGATCTAACTGAGGTTTGGATCTAACTAAGGTCTAAATGAGGTCTGGATCTAACTGAGGTCCTGGGATCTAACTAATGAGGTCTAACTGAGGTCTGGATCTAACTGAGGTTCTGGATCTAACTGAGGTCTAAATGAGGTCTGGATCTAACTGAAGTTTGGATCTAACTATGGTCTAAATGAGGTCTGGATCTAAGTGAGGTCTAACTGAGGTTCTGGATCTAACTGAGGTCTAACTGAGGTTCTGGATCTAACTGAGGTCTAAATGAGGGATCTGGGTCTATCTAACTGAGGTCTAACTGGATCTAACTGAGGTCTAAAGAGCTGAGGTCTGAGATCTAACTGAGGTCTGGATCTAACTGAATGAGGTCTAATGGATCTCTAACTGAGGTCTAAATGAGGTCTGGAACTGGATCTAACTGAGGTCTAAATGAGGTCTGGATCTATGAGGTCCTTAACTGAGGTCTAACTGAGGTCTGGATCGAACTGAGATCTAACTGAGGTCTATGAGGTCTACTGATCTGAAATGAGGTCTGGATCTAACTGAGGTCTAAATGAGGTCTGGATCTGGGTCTGGATCTAACTGGGGTCTAAATGAGGTCTGGATCTAACTGAGTGAGGTCTAAATGAGGTCTGGAGGATCTAATGAGGTTAACTGAGGTCCTGGATCTAACTGAGGTCTAAATGAGGTCTGGATCTAACTGAGGTAATCTAATGAGGTCTAAATGAGGTCTGGACTAACTGAGGTTGGATCTAACTAAGGTCTAAATGAGGTCTGGATTTAACTGAGGTCTAAATGAGGTCTGGATCTAACTGAGCTCTAAATGAGGTCTGGATTTAACTGAGGTCTAACTGAGGTCTGGATCTAACTGAGCTCTAAATGAGGTCCTGGATATAACTGAGGTCTAAATGAGGTTTGGATCTGACTGAGGTCTGGATCTAACTGAGGTCTAAATGTGGTTTGGATCTAACTGAGGTCTAACTGAGGTCTGGATCTAACTGAGGTCTAAATGAGGTCTGGATCTAACAGAGGTCTAAATGAGGTCCTGGATCTAACTGAGGTCTGGATCTAACTGAGGTCTGGATCTAACTGAGGTCTAAATGAGGTCCTGGATCTAACTGAGGTCAGGATCTTACTGAGGTTCTGGATCTAACAGAGGTCTAACTGGGGTTCTGGATCTAACCGAGGTCGAACTGAGGTTCTGGATCTAACTGAGGTCTAACTGAGGTCAGGATCTAACTGAGGTCTAACGGACATTCTAGATCTAACTGAGGTCTAACTGGGAATCTAATTGAGGTCCTGGATCTAACTAACTGAGGTCCTGGATCTAACTGAGGTCTAAATTTAACTGAGGTCTGGGACTAACTGAGGTTCTGGATCTAACTGACGTCTGGATCTAACTGAGGTCTAAATGAGGTCTGGATCTAACTGAGGTCTAACTGAGGTTCTGGATCTAACTGAGGTCTAACTGAGGTTCTGGATCTAACTGAGGTCTGAGGTCGGATCTAACTGAGGTCTGGATCTAACTGAGGTCTAAACTGAGGTTCTGGATCTAACTGAGGTTGGATCTAACTGAGGTTCTAACTGAGGTCTGGATCTAACTCTAACTGAGGTCTAACTGAGGTCTAACTGAGGTCTATCTAACTGAGGTCTAACTGAGATCTCTGAGGTCTAACTGAGGTTCTGGATCTAACTGAGGGTCTAACTGAGGTCTAACTGAGGTCTAACTGAGGTCTCTGGATCTAAATGAACTGAGGTCTGGAAACTGAGGTTCTACTGAGGTCTGGATCTATCTAATCTAAACGAGGTCTAAACTGAGGTTCTGGATCTAACTGAGGTCTAACTGAGGTTCTGGATCTAACTGAGGTCTAGACTCTGAGGTCTAACTGAGGTCTAACTGAGGTCCTGGATCTAACTGAGGTCTAACTGAGGTCTAACTGGATCTAACTGAGGTCTAACTGAGATCTAACTGAGGTCTAACTGAACTCTGGTCTACTGAGGTTCTGGATCTAACTGAGGTCTAACTGAGGTCTGGATCTAACTGGACTAAATGAGGTTCTGGATCTAACTGAGGTCTGGATCTAACTGAGGTCTAACTGAGGTTCTGGATCAAACTGAGGTCTGAGGTCTAACTGAGGTCTAAATGAGGTCTGGATCTAACTGAGGTCTGAGGTCTGGATCTAAACTGAGGTCTAAATGAGGTCTGAGGTCAACTGAGGTCTAACTGAAAGAGGTCTAACTGAGGTTCTGGATCTAACTGAGGTCTAACTGAGGTCTCTGGATCTAACTGAGGTCTAAATGAGGCCTGGTCTACTGGTCTAACTGAGGTTTAATAACTGAGGTCCTGGATCTAACTGAGGTATAACTGAGGTCTGGATCTAACTGAGGTCTGAGATCGAACTCTAACTGAGGTCCTGGATCTAACTGAGGTCCTGAGAGTCTGATCTAACTGAGGTCTAACTGAGGTCTAACTGAGGTCTGTGAGTCTAACTGAGGTCTGGATCTACTGAGGTCTGGACTGAGGTCTAACTGAGGTTCTGGATCTAACTGAGGTCTAAATGAGGTCTGGATCTACTGAGGTCTCTGATCTAACTGAGGTCTGATCTAACTGAGGTGGATCTAGTGAGGTCTAAATGAGGTCTGGATCTAAATGAGGTCTAACTGAGGTCTAACTGAGGTTCTGATCTAAACAGTGAGGTCGGATCTAACTGAGGTCCTGGAAACTGAGGTCCTGGATCTAAACTAACTGAGGTCTAAATGAGGTAACTGAGGTCTGGATAACTGACGTCTGGATCTAACTGAGGTCTAAATGAGGTCTGGATCTAACTGAGGTCTAAATGAGGTCTGGATCTAACTGAGGTCTAAATGAGGTTCTGGATCTAACTGAGGTCTAACTGAGGTTCGGGATCTAACTGAGGTCTAACTGAGGGGATCTAATGGATCTAACTGAGGTCTGAGGTCTAACTGAGGTCTAAATGAGGTCTGGATCTAACTGAGGTTTGGATCTAACTGAGGTCTGGATCTAACTGAGGTCTAAATGAGGTCTGGATCTAACTGAGGTTTGGATCTAACTAAGGTCTAAATAAGGTCTGGATTAACTGAGGTCCTGAGGTCTGGGTCTGAACTGAGGTCTGGATCTAACTGAAGTCTGGGTCTAACTGAGGTCTAAATGAGGTTCTGGATCTAACTGAGGTCTAACTGAGGTTCTGGATCTAACTGAGGTCTAACTGAGGTCTGGATCTAACTGAGGTTCTCGATCTAACTGAGGTCTAAATGAGGTCTGGATCTAACTGAGGTTTGGATCTAACTGAGGTCTGGATCTAACTGAGGTCTAAATGAGGTCTGGATCTAACTGAGGTTTGGATCTAACTGAAGTCTGGGTCTAACTGATGTCTAAATGAGGTTTGGATCTGACTGAGGTCTGGATCTAACTAAGGTCTAAATGAGGTCTGGATTTAACTGAGGTCTAACTGAGGTCTGGGTCTAACTGAGGTCTGGATCTAACTGAAGTCTGGGTCTAACTGATGTCTAAATGAGGTTTGGATCTGACTGAGGTCTGGATCTAACTGAGGTCTAAATGAGGTCTGGATCTAACTGAGGTCTGGATCTAACTAAGGTCTAAATGAGGTCCTGGATCTAACTGTGGTCTGGATCTAACTGAGGTCTAAATGAGGTCTGGATCTAACTGAGGTCTAACTGAGGTTCTGGATCTAACTGAGGTCTGGATCTAACTAAGGTCTAAATGAGGTCCTGGATCTAACTGTGGTCTGGATCTAACTAAGGTCTAAATGAGGTCCTGGATCTAACTGAGGTTCTAGATCTAACTGAGGTCTAACTGAGGTCTGGATCTAACTGAGGTCTAACTGAGGTTCTGGATCTAACTGAGGTCTAACTGAGGTCTCTGGATCTAATGAGGTCTGAGGTCAGGATCTAACTGTGGTTCTGGATCTAACTGAGGTCTAACTGAGGTTCTGGATCTAACTGAGGTTCTGGATCTAACTGAGGTTTGGATCTATGAAGCTCTTTAAAAATACTGGTTTTAACGCAATGAAACAGGAGACGCTGACAGAGGGATGATGTCTCCACAGAGTAACACACACACTTCCTCATGTTTCAGCCCTGAAAATGCCACTGCTCACACACACATTAACACACACACATTAACACACACACACACGGTTGAAGCAGGTTATTAGGTTAACGAGGGAAGACAAAAGGCACAAAAAGGCAGGAATTAGTCGGCACGGCATCTTCCAAACACCATCAGCCTCCTCTGAAGCCTCTGCAGCAGGCCCCTCCCACATCAGTGACACTAGACCCACTGAGCCTGATGTGGGAGGGGCCTCCTCTGAAGCCTCTGCAGCAGGCCCCTCCCACATCAGTGACACTAGACCCACTGAGCCTGATGTGGGAGGGGCCTCCTCTGAAGCCTCTGCAGCAGGCCCCTCCCACACCAGGCAGTGACACCAGACCCACTGAGCCTGATGGGATGATCACTGGTTCGATTCCTGTCGGTCATTTATTTCCTACAGTATTGATTATTGCTAAATTAAAGCTAAATTAAAGGAATCAGAGAGGAAGATGTCAGAGGTCCCAGTCACTAAAGATTTAATGACAGTCAGCTGAAGAGAGGATAATTAATGAGGACGTCACTAATCAGTCACTGATTTTAAATGATTCCATCAGCGGCTGATTTTCCTTTTAAATCAGCCTTCAGAGATCAATCAGGTTAAATGATCAGAATCAACAGCAACCATCCTGATCTGGACGCAGCGGCGACAGAAACCGACTCGTTTGTTCAGCTGGAGGGAAAAAAGGAAGATGATGAGGCTAATCAGCGTTGGGCGAAAGCCGACAGCGGGTCAGCAGGTGGCGCTCTGCTCCCAGGTGGACCAGGTGGGCCAGGTGGACCAGGTGGGCCGTGGAGGGCAGAGCGCCAGTCTGAGCAGGGTCTGAGGGTTTTAGAGCCCGTTAGCAGCAAGCCAGAGACACGGAGGGGATGTTCACTGAAGGGGGGGGGGGGGGGGGGGGCACCGGACAGATGCAGAGAGAAGACAGAGGAGGAGGGGGGTGGGGTGGGGTTGGGGGGGGGGGAGGGTTACGACTGGACAGGGATGAAGTTGCCCACAAGATGCTCATGAAGGATCAGCTTGGTTCAATTAGAGCTATGGGGGTGGGGGGGGGTGGGGGTGGGGGTTGGGGGTTATGATTTAAAACCTCAGGGCCAACTTCTATCCGGGGGGAGGGGGGGGGGGGGGGTACAAGCCACAACAGACTGAAATAAAAACACACACTGATCAGGTCCAGATGTCAAAAACACCACATATTCACCTGAGAAAGAAGATCCACCTGGAAAACAACGCAGACAGTCACTGAGGAGAAGCATGAACAGCTGCAGCTGTGTGTGCATGTGTGTGTGCATGTGCGTGTGTGTGTGGGGGGGGTGTTCCTGGTGTCTTTCTGACCAGGTGAACCCAACAGCAGGTGTGGAAACACCCTGCAGCATCTCTCATCTGTGATAGTTCCCAGTTTCCCCAGTGTGGGTGTCCCCAGCTCTGTCCTCTTACCGTTGAGCCCCCCGGCTGTGGGGGTCCCTGTGGTCTGTTTCTGGGCGTCATACGAGGGTCCGATGGTCCCCAGTTCCTGGAGAGGACAAGCAGTGACAGGAATGACGCCTGAGACGTGTGGAGACACCCGGGTCCAGTCTAAGTACCACAGCTGAGCGGTCAATACAGGGGTGAACGATAACTATCAGACCGCTAACTATCGTCCCGATAGATATCCTCCCGATAGTTATCGGACTGATAACTATCGGGACGATATCTATCGGGATGATATCTATCGGGACGATAACTATCGGGATGATATCTATCGGGACGATAACTATCGGGATGATATCTATCGGGACGATATCTATCGGGACGATATCTATCGGGACGATATCTATCGGGACGATAACAATCGGGACGATATCTATTGGAATGATATCTATCGGGACGATAACTATCGGGATGATATCTATCGGGACGATATCTATCGGGACGATATCTATCGGGACGATATCTATTGGGACGATAACTATCAGGACGATATCTATCGGGACGATAACAATCGGGACGATAACAATCGGGACGATAACTATCGAGACGATATCTATCGGGACGATAACTATCGAGACGATATCTATCGGGACGATAACTATCGGGACGATAACTATCGGGCCGATAACTACCAGGACGATAACTATCGGGCCGATAACTATCGGTACGATAACTATCGGGCCGATAACTATTAGGACGATAACTATCGGGCCGATAACTACCAGGACGATAACTATCAGGCCGATAACTATCGGGCCGATAACTATCGGGCCGATAACTATCAGGACGATAACTATCGGGACGATATCAGGAAATTATGACGTCATCCCGATAAGTCCGACGTCAGGACTAATAGCTCTGATAACATTTATATTTCTGTCAACACAGCAGTGCCTCGCTCCCTCTAAGCCTTGAATGACCAGCAGTGAATGTTATGTTCAAGTAACGTCGGCATAATCAGAAAAACAATTATTCAATCAGGAAAATCAAGAATACCCCCTCATGCCAGAAAACAACTCGTTAACTCGGTCATAATTTTAGTAGTTGCTGACTTGAATTGATATTTGCAGTATTTTCCCTCATGTTACACATAAAAAAGAAAAAAATAGAAAAGGCTGAAAGAACGACTAGCAAACGAGAGAACGGAGGAATTTACCTTACACCATGAATGCAGCATTGCGGAACAGCGCGCTGATAAAAACAAACAAACATGGCAGCGACGGTGTGTAGAACTTCGTTAAAGTTTCAGAAGAAGATATTTCGCTGGTTATTTGTGACAAATGCTCCAAGCGAAGGACGGGAGGGAAGCACAAGCTTTAATACGTCAAAACCTGATCAGCCACCTGAAACACAACCATCGCTTCTATGGAGTTTTGAAATTGTGTTAACGTGAGCTAACGTGAGCTAACGTGAGCTAACGTGAGCTAAGCATGAGCAATAACATGAGCTTAATGTTTGAGCAAAAGTCCAAACATTTTGCATTTTGATTCATAGTATTGATGTAATGATCTTAGGTATATGTGTGTGTTATCGGTTATCGTTATCGGCCTTTAGGGAGCTGAAAGTTATCGGTTATCGTATCGGTTCGTGCATTCCTCGGTCAATACCTGGTCCAGAAGGCCAAACTTGGGGTACTCCTCTTCAGGGTCTTTGCTGCCAGGATCGGGGTGTTCCTTCACCAGGAAAACATCTCGCTCTTTGCTCTAAAATACAAATAAAAGAAGTGTTAAACATCAGAACCAGCAGTGAATCCTTGTTCCCTCTCAGACATCTGGGACTAAACCACCGACAGGATTTAAAGGACCGTCATGTCATTACCATGGTCTTCACGATGTTGTTGGGCCAGGTGAGCTTCCCCGGTCTCTGGCGGGTCGTCATGCACTCCCAGTATTTATCGATGAATGGAATGATATCCTGCAACCAAAAATGGAGGCGGGTCAGGCTGCTGGTCCGCGGCGCCACCAGCTACAGGTTTACCGCCAGCTACAGCTACAGGTTCACCGCCAGCTACAGGTTAACCAGCTACAGGTTTACCGCCAGCTACAGGTTTACCGCTACAGGTTTACCGCCACTACAGGTTCCGCCAGCTACAGGTTTACCACCAGCTACAGGTTCACCAGCCAGCTACAGGTTTACGCCAGCTACAGGTTCACCGCCAGCTACAGGTTTACCACCAGCTACAGGTTTACCACCAGCTACAGGTTTACACCAGCTACAGGTTCACCACCAGCTACAGGTTTACCACCAGCTACAGGTTTACTACCGCCAGCTACAGGTTTACACCAGCTACAGGTTTACACCAGCTACAGGTTTACCGCCAGCTACAGGTTCACCGCCAACTACAGGTTTACCACCAGCTACAGGTTTACCACCAGCTACAGGTTTACCGCCAGCTACAGGTTTACCGCCAGCTACAGGTTTACCGCCAGCTACAGGCTTACCGCCAACTACAGGTTTACCACCAGCTACAGGTTTACGACCAGCTACAGGTTTACCACCAGCTACAGGTTTACCGCCAGCTACAAGTTTACCGCCAGCTACAGGTTTACCACCAGCTACAGGTTTACCGCCAGCCAGCTACAGTTTACCGCCAGTTTACCGCCAGCTACAGGTTTACCACCAGCTACAGGTTACCGCCAGCTACAGGTTTACCACCAGCTACAGGTTACACCACCAGCTACAGTTACCGCCAGCTACAGGTTTACCCAGCTACAGGTTTACTACAGGTTTACCTCCAGCTACAGGTTACCGCCAGCTACAGGTTTACCGCCAGCTACAGGTTTACGCCAGCTACAGGTTTACCACCAGCAGGTTACAGCTACAGGTTTACCGCTACAGCTACAGGTTAGCTACAGTTTACCGCCAGCTACAGTTTACCGCTACAGGTTTACCACCAGCTACAGGTTTACCGCCAGCTACAGGTTTACCCTACAGGTTTACCTACAGCCAGCTACAGGTTCAACAGCTACAGGTTTACCGCCAGCTACAGGTTACACCAGCTACAGGTTTACAGACAGCTACAGGTTACCGCCAGTACAGGTTTACCGCCAGCTACAGGGTTTACTTTACAGCTACAGGTTTACCACCAGCTACAGGTTACCGCCAGCTACAGGTTTACCAGCCAGGTTTACCAGCTACAGGTTTCCAGCTACAGGTTTACCCCAGCTACAGGTTTACCGCCAGGTTTACCGCCAGCTACAGGTTACCACCAGCTACAGGTTTACCTCCAGCTACAGGTTTACCACCAGCTACAGGTTCACCGCCAGCTACAGGTTTACCACCAGCTACAGGTTCACCACCAGCTACAGGTTTACCACCAGCTACAGGTTAACCGCCAGCTACAGGTTCACCACCAGCTACAGGTTCACCGCCAGGAACCCACTTCTGAACGCGTCCTCACCTTGTCTTTGGAGAACATGGTCTTGGGATGCTCATCCTGTGTTCTGGACCGCCAGGTGAGGTTAGCCAGCGCTGTGAGGCACATTTCCTTCAGGTCTGACAGAAAACACGGCAGTTATTCAGCGACATCAAACACCAGACGGGCCGAAGGTCCAGCTGCTCACAACACCTACTGGCTTGTTTCCTGAGGAAGTACGTGTTCCCGCTGTGGTGGCACACGTTGCAGTGAAACACGTAGTTGGTCATGAAGGGGAGGCAGGTCCTGCAGGGGGGGGGGGGGGGGGGGGGGGCAGTTAACAAAACAGCTGTCAGTGGTACGCAGATGCAGGCAGCAGTGCAGCAGATGCAGGTGCAGTTGCAGATGTAGGTGCAGGTATAGATGCAGATGCAGGTGCAGTTGCAGATGCAGGTGCAGGTGCAGATGCAGTTGCAGGTATAGATGCAGATGCAGGTGCAGTTGCAGATGCAGGTATAGATGCAGGTGCAGATGCAGGTATAGATGCAGATGCAGTTGCAGATGCAGATGCAGGTGCAGATGCAGTTGCAGGTATAGATGCAGATGCAGGTGCAGTTGCAGATGCAGGTATAGATGCAGGTGCAGATGCAGGTATATAGATGCAGATGCAGTTGCAGATGCAGGTGCAGTTGCAGATGCAGATGCAGTTGCAGATGCAGGTATAGATGCAGATGCAGTTGCAGATGCAGATGCAGGTGCAGATGTAGTTGCAGGTATAGATGCAGATGTAGTTGCAGGTATAGATGCAGGTATAGATGCAGGTGCAGATGCAGGTGCAGATGTAGTTGCAGGTATAGATGCAGATGCAGGTGCAGTTGCAGATGCAGGTGCAGGTGCAGATGCAGTTGCAGGTATAGATGCAGGTGCAGGTGCAGTTGCAGATGCAGGTATAGATGCAGGTGCAGATGCAGGTATAGATGCAGGTGCAGATGCAGGTGCAGATGTAGTTGCAGGTATAGATGCAGATGCAGGTGCAGTTGCAGATGCAGGTATAGATGCAGGTGCAGGTGCAGATGCAGGTGCAGGTATAGATGTAGATGCAGTTGCAGTTGCAGGTGCAGATGCAGATGCAGATGTAGGTGCAGATGCAGGTGCAGATGCAGGTATAGATGCAGTTGCAGGTATACAGGGTTTATGCAGGTCAAATGAAATCTTATTTAATGCTTTTTAACGCCATTTTTAATGCCGTTTTTAAACAGTTTAATGCCACACAGGTCTTTAAGTGGAATATGACTCGGTTGCCCTCACGACATTAGCACCACTCACACTCCCCATTAAATGATTTATGGTGCAACGTTCACTTCAGCGCGTGTCGGAGCAAAAACAAAACAATAGTTAGCGTGTCACCGCTACGCACTCTCATAATGATACAAAATGTTTGAAAGAGCAAAGAAAATTTAAGAAAGATAACGCAAGTAATTATGTGTATCTTTGCCAGGACAACTTATTTTTAATGCCAATTACAATCAAATTTAATGCTTTTAAAGACCTTATTTTGAGCAAAATCAATATAATGACTTTTAATGCTTTTTAATGCCCCACGGAAACCCTGGTATAGATGCAGGTGCAGTAACAGGTGCAGTTACAGATGCAGGTGCAGCTGCAGGTGCCGGTGCAGTTACAGATGCAGATGCAGATGCAGGTGCAACTCTACGGCCCGTCCGCTGCAGATACGTACGCCGTGTCGATGCCGAACGTGTCGGCGGTGAACCACTTGGTGCACAAGGCGCACTGCAGCTCCACGTCCCCCAGCTGCCGACCGCTGTCCTCGTCTCCAGAGCCGGTGAGAGCGTCGGCGGCCTCTGAGCCTTCACCTGCCGTCTCCTGGGAAGGAACAAGAACCACAGATGATCACTGGAGAAGCAGAAGCAGAGAGTCTGAGTTTCCTTTGCCTGTATTTAATTGATTTATTTTGCTCTCTTACTGCGTCATGTTTAACGGTTCTTAGTTGAATTGTTGTTGACGTTTTCTTTTATCTGAGAACTTCATGCAACACAACTCTTCTCATTTTAATTGTACTGCATAAATGAACTTAGACATATTCAAACTAGTGCTGGGCGATATGGAAAAAATCATATATCACGATATGGACTATTTTATATCACGATAATGATATATATCACGATATACCATAATAAAGTATGTTTTCAGTTATTCTCTGAAAAGTTTGACAAAAATTTCATTGCTTAGTTTTCAACTTTATTTTGAAAGGACATTTAGCTGAACTGTCACAAACATACATTTTAGTGCAGCAAAAAACAGGTAGGTACAGAGGTACAGTAGCTTTCACTTTTTTTTAAAGTGCACAACAGTTTCTGAGAGGAAAAAAAAAACACATTTTTGCACTGAAGTTCAGCTATAAAAAAATAAAACACAAATTATTTTTCAACTTTCTGAAATCTGTAACCTTGTAGTGCAAAGTTTGCAAACCAATATAAAGTGTCTAAAGTAAACATCAGGGTTGAAGAGAACTCTGTTTAAGGCATTAACCATGAATAAAAGTGCAAACATAAAAGGCTACTTTGTAGAAGTAGATATGATTCTATCAAATTATCGTTGCAGGTTATTTAATTACATATTTGCTGTAATAATTGATAAAATTAGGATTAGAAAAGATAGATAGAAGAGAAATGGCACGATATACACTTTCTATCGTC
>JAGFBZ010002523.1:0-57500 GCA_018398805.1 Hirundichthys speculiger
GATACGATACGATACACGATATTCGGCTCACGACACGATATATACCGATATTCTTTACAATACAATTTACATCATTTTCTGAAAGATTTTAAAGGGACAAAGTGATTTTGGTGACATCTTGTGAGTGTTCCAGTGACTTTGTTTGAATTAATTGAACTGAAAGCATCAATTACACATTATATGGCTGACAGGCAGCTTGCAAATGCTGGACAAAATGAATAAAAGATTTGTTGAGAAAAATAGTTTCATTTATTTCAACAGTGCAAATTGTTGCCTGCAAGCTTTTAAAGGTGGGACACGAGGGTTTTGAAAGAAGCTTAGAATATCGATACTCAATAAAATATCGACATATATCGCAGAATCGATAAAATCGCTCAGCTCTAAACGCCACGCAGCAAAACACCAAACGAGCGAGACGTGACTGCTCCGACCTTCACTAGACTAGGTAGACTAGAGGCTAGTCCACCTAGTCCTTGACTAGGTAGACTAGAGGCTAGTCCACCTAGTCATAGACTAGGTAGACTAGAGGCTAATCCACCTAGTCCTAGACTAGGTAGACTAGAGGCTTCCCCTAGTCTAGACTAGGTAGACTAGAGCTAGTCCACCTAGTCCTAGACTAGAGACTAGAGGCTAGTCCACCTAGTCAGTATAGGGTAGTCCAGTCTAAGTTAGTCCACCTAGTCACTAGGTAGACTAGAGGCTAATCCACCTAGTCCTAGACTAGGTAGACTAGAGCTAGTCCCCTAGTCCTAGACTGGTAGACTAGAGGCTAGTCCGCCTAGTCCAGACTAGGTAGATAGAGGCTAGTCCGCCTAGCCATAGACTAGGTAGACTAGAGGCTAGTCCCGCCTAGTCACAGACTAGTAGACTAGAGGCTAGTCTAGTCCTAGACTAGGTAGACTAGAGGCTAGTCCGCCTAGTCCTAGCTAGACTAGGTAGACGAGAGGCCAGTCCACCTAGTCATAGACTAGGTAGACTAGAGGCCAGTCACCTAGTCTAACTAGGTGACTAGAGGCCAATCCCTAGTCTAGACTAGGTAGACTAGAGCCAGTCCACCTAATCCTAGACTAGGTAGACTAGAGGCTAGTCCACCTAGTCCACCTAGTCCTAGACTAGGTAGACTAAGAGCTAGTCCACCTAGTCATAGACTATTAGACTAGAGGCAGTCCACCTAGTCCAGACTAGTAGACTAGAGGCTAGTCCACCTATCCTTGACTAGGTAGACTAGAGGCTAGTCCACCTAGTAGACTAGTTAGCCTAGAGGTTAATCCACCTAGTCCTAGACTAGGTAGACTAGAGGCGATTCCACCTAGTCCTAGACTAGGTAGACTAGAGGCTAGTCCACCTAGTACTAGACTAGGTAGACTAGAGGCTAGTCCACCTAGTCCTAGACTAGGCAGACTAGAGGCTAGTCCACCTAGTCCTAGGCACTAGGCTAGTCCCACCTAACTAAAATAGGGACTAGAGGTTAATCCCCTAGTCCTAGACTAGGTAGACTAGAGGCTACCTAGTCCTGAACTAGGTAGACTAGGTAACTAGAGGCTAGTCCACCTAGTACTAGACTAGGTAGACTAGAGGTTAATCCACCTAGTCCTAGCCTAGGTAGACTAGAGTTAATCCACCTAGTCTAGACTAGGTAGACTAGAGGTAGTAGTCCTAGTAGGGATAGAGGCTAGTCCACCTAGTCCTAGACTAGGTAGACTAGAGGCTAGTCCACCTAGTCCTAGACTAGGTAGACTAGAGGCTAGTCCACCTAGTCCTAGACTAGGTAGACTAGAGGCTAGTCCACCTAGTACTAAACTAGGTAGACTAGAGGTTAATCCACCTAGTCCTAGACTAGGTAGACTAGAGGCTAGTCCACCTAGTCCTAGACTAGGTAGACTAGAGGCTAGTCTACCTAGTCCTGAACTAGGTAGACTAGAGGCTAGTCCACCTAATCCTAGACTAGGTAGACTAGAGGCTAGTCCACCTAGTCATAGACTAGTTAGACTAGAGGCTAGTCCACCTAGTCACAGACTAGGTAGACTAGAGGCTAGTCCACCTAGTCCTTGACTAGGTAGACTAGAGGCTAGTCCACCTAGTCATAGACTAGTTAGCCTAGAGGTTAATCCACCTAGTCCTAGACTAGGTAGACTAGAGGCTAGTCCCACCTAGTCCTAGACTAGGTAGACTAGAGGCTAGTCCACCTAGTCCTAGACTAGGTACTAGAAGGGCTAGTCCACCTAGTCCTAGACTAGGTAGACTAGAGGCTAGTCCACCTAGTCCTAGACTAGGCTAGACTAGAGGCTAGTCCACCTAGTACTAGACTAGGTAGACTAGAGGTTAATCCACCTAGTCCTAGACTAGGTAGACTAGAGGTTAATCCACCTAGTCCTAGACTAGGTAGACTAGAGGCTAGTCTACCTAGTCCTGAACTAGGTAGACTAGAGGCTAATCCACCTAGTCCTAGACTAGGTAGACTAGGTAGATTAGAGGCTAGTCCACCTAGTACTAGACTAGGTAGACTAGGTTAGTCACCTAGTCTAGTAGGTAGACTAGAGGCTAGTCCACCTAGTCCTAGACTAGGTAGACTAGAGGCTAGTTCACCTAGTCCTAGACTAGGTAGACTAGAGGCTAGTCCTCGTTTCAAGTCTGGCAGCAACTTCAGAATATCGGACCGATCTGATTGGAATGAGTGTTAGGTAACATTAGTTATCATCACAGGTTAGCATATGCTAAGCCAGCCAAGGTAAAATAACTGTAGTTTCCTCGTTTCACCCACATCTGGATTAACTGGGGTTCGGCACTGATCAGAAAACCTACGTGACAGTTTTGTCCAGTTATTTTCATACATTCTATGATTTTTTTTTTTTTTTTTTTTGGCTTACACATTATGGTTTTACAAACATTTTATTATTTTTGAAAGGCCTGAAAAAGTGGAGCGCAGAACCACGTGAGAAGTGAAACCTTCATACGAGTGGCTGCTTCGCTTCTACGACTGACACGAAGTCGTCTCCACTTCCTGCCACAAGCCTTGTTTCACCGTGTACAGGTGGAGGCGTCAGACAGGCAGGTAGGCTGAAGCTAGTTAGCGCGCAACACCACCTTTAACAAAACCAACAAACTCAGTCTGTCTGCAGGAAACTCTGAAAATCTGTTTCTGGTGAACGTCTCGGTGTGGAAACTCCAGCTCACGCTCTCCTCATGGTAACGGAGCAGAGGTGGGAGCTCTGTCACATCTTACCCATGATGCACCTGATGTGGTGCAAACCGGATCAGAAGCTGTTTGTTGAGGTGATCACGGTGAGACGGTGTGACGCAGCACCTGTACGATACGTCGCTCCAGTATCGCAAAAACAATTAGAAAAAGGTAGAAAAAATAAATAGAAAGAAAATATCACAATAAAGCAGCGGCCTGTTATTTTCCAAACGTAGCGCGTTCACTCTAAACGCCAGCGTGTTTGACCAACCAGATGAAACCGCTGCAGAGGAACCGCCGGCCTTGTGACTACAGAAGAGATGAACGAGAAAAAAAAAAAAACGGGCAAAGTGGTCGGAGGTCAGATTTAGGGTGAATTCCAATTCCTCCCTTAACCCCTTAATGTCAACCCTCAATCTCAAAAATGCGCGCTCCCGCTAAGTGCTAGCGCTGTCCTGATTCTTAGAAAGTCAAGTTGAGGGACGAGTTTGAGGGCTGTATCGCCCTCAAAATTGAGATTTTCCGACACCACCCTTGGGAGTAAGGGCTACCCAGAAGGCACTGGGTAATTTAGCCAAGACATCTTCGAAAAAGGATGGCGACAAAAAAAGCTAGCTACAAACGTAAGTATCTTCGGAGTTCTTAAAGATGTAAATGTTACGAAACCATCTTATTGTCTTTGTTTGAGACTCTTTTCATGGATTAACATCGTTGTAACGTAACGTTTATTTTTTTACTTTACGATGTTTGCTGCCGGCGGTCCCGGTTGGTGGGGGACTGGCGGGTTCCAGTCAGTGGTGGCCGGAACCTGCCGACCGGTCCTGGTTGGCGGGTCCCGGTCGGCGGCCGGCGGTCCTGGTCGGCGGCAGTCGGTGGGTCCCAGTCGGCTTCACGTTACTTGTATACCTTGTTGTGTAGCGACGGAGGACTGAAGATATACCTGAGATATACCTGGGATATACCTGGGATATACCTGAGATATACCTGGGATATACCTGGATATACCTATATGGGATACCTGATATATACCTGGGATATACCTGGGATATACCTGATATACTACCTGGATATACCTGAGATATACCTGATATACCTGATATACCTGGATATACCTGATATATACCTGAGATATACCTGGGATATACCTGATATACCTGATACCTGAGATATACCTGGGATAGATATACCTGAGATATACCTGGGATATACCCGAGATATACCTGAGATATACCTGAGATATACTGGATATACCCTAGATATACCTGGATATACCTGGGATATACCTGGGATATACCTGAGATATACCTGAGATATACCTGAGATATACCCGATATACCTATACCTGAAATATACCTGATATACCCTGATATACCTGAGATATACCCTAGATATACCTGAGATATACCCTAGATATACCTGAGATATACCCTAGATATACCTGAGATATACCCTAGATATACCTGAGATATACCCTAGATATACCCTAGATATACCTGATATACCTGAGATATACCTGAGATATACCCTAGATATACCTGAGATATACCCTAGATATACCCTAGATATACCTGAGATATACTCGGGATATACCCGAAATATACCCGAGATATACCTGGGATATACCTGAGATATACCTGAGATATACCTGAGATATACCTGGGATATACCTGGGATATACCTGAGATATACCTGAGATATACTCTAGATATACCTGAGATATACCCTAGATATACCTGAGATATACTCGGGATATACCCGAGATATACCCGAGATATACCTGGGATATACCTGAGATATACCTGAGATATACCTGAGAGATATACCTGGAGATATACCTGAGATATACCCTAGATATACCTACCTGAGATATACCTGAGATATACCTGAGATATACCTAGATATACCTGAGATATACCTGAGATATACTGAGATATACCTGACCCCCTGGATATACCTGAGATATACCTGAGATATACCTGATATATACCCTGAGATATACCTGAGATATACCGATATACCTGAGATATACCTGAGATACCTGAGATATACCTGATAATATACTGAGATATACCTGGATATACCTGAGATATACCTGATATACCTGAGATATACCTGAGATATACCCAGATATACGATATACCTGAGATATACCCCTGATATACCCTGAGATATACTGAGATATACCCTAAGATATAAACCTGAGATATACTCGGGATATACCCGAAATATACCCGAGATATACCTGGGATATACCTGAGATATACCTGAGATATACCTGAGATATACCTGAGATATACCTGAGATATACCTGAGATATACCTGATATACCTGAGATATACCCTAGATATACCTGAGATATACCTGAGATATACCTGAGATATACCCTGAGATATACCTGAGATATACCCAAGATATACCTGAGATATACCTGAGATATACCCAAGATATACCTGAGATATACCTGAGAGATACCAGATATACCCGATATACCCGAGATATACCTGAGATATACCCAAGATATACCTGGGATATATACCTGAGATATACCTGAGGATATACCTAGATATACCTGAGATATACCCGGGATATACCCGAGAATATGATATATACCTGAGATATACCTGGGATATACCTGAGATATACCTGAGATATACCTGAGATATACCTTAGATATACCCTAGATATACCTGAGATATACCTGAGATATACCCGAGATATACCTGAGATATACCTGAGATATACCTGAGATATACCCATGATATACCTGAGATATACCTTAGATATACCCTAGATATACCTGAGATATACATCATTCAGAGGACAAATTGAGTCAAAACTATTTGCTTCAAAACAACCTATTTATTGTTTATTAGTGTTTTTGCACATTTAAGTAACCATTACAACATACTGACAGCAATAAAAAAATCGATATTAGGAGCTGAAAAATCGATTTATTGGGCGGCCGAAAATCACGATTATTGCCAAATCTATTTTTTTTCACACCCCTAGTTACAGCGTAAAAGTTTCATGCACAGATTCAGACGTAAGCAGACATTAACCGAAGCTGTAAAAGAAACTAAATGACACCTCAAACTTGTTGCTTTATATAATTTTACCTGTTGGAGGTGCATAACGGTTCCCGCCTCGGCCGTCCATGTCCATTTAGAGCCAGGCCCCCTAGTGGTCAGCAGAGGAAGCGCAGGTTCAACGCACCTGCGATGACTCCAGCTGTGAAAACCAGTTGTTGCCTACAACGTTTTAAATGTTCAAGCGTCTCTGATTAATTAAAGTCCAGGAGTTCAGGTGAGTCCACTTCTTTCAGTTACAACACACCTGATGGTTTTTTGTTTTTAATAAAACCAGCTGAGTCTTCGTCTGAACAGGAAACCAGTCAAATCAGGAACTGTTGGTTTTTATTTCTCTGAATGAGTCTGCAGGACAGTTTCTAGGAGGACAGGCAGGTGCTTGTGGTTTCTAGCATGCTGGGTAAAAACAGCTCAACTGACACATTTAAAAACAGAAACCCCCCTCCCCCCCCCGATGATACAACCTGGTGAAAAATACTCAAATTATAAAAGTAAAAGCACTTTAACATTCATTACCAACGGCTTGAGCTTTTAGATCCCACGTCCCCAGATAAATGGAGTTTTGATTTACTGAAACATGTGGCAGGAACCAGAGGAGGAACCAGAGGAGGAACCAGAGGAGGTCATCATGGAGGAGAACCAGAGGGGTCCATAGAGGAGGAGGAACCAGAGGAGGAACCAGAGGGTCAGGAGGACCAGAGGAGGAACCAGAGGAGGAACCAGAGGGGTCATCATGGAGGAGGAACCAGAGGGAGGAACCAGAGGGGTCATCATGGAGGAGGACCAGAGGAGGAGGACCAGAGGAGGAACCAGAGGGGTCATCATGGAGGAGGAACCAGAGGGGTCATCATCATGGAGGAGGAACCAGAGGGGTCATCATGGAGGAGGAGAGGAACCAGAGGAGGAGGAACCAGAGGGGTCATCATGGAGGAGGAACCAGAGGAGGAACCAGAGGAGGAACCAGAGGGTCATCATGGAGGAGGAACCAGAGGAGGAATCATCATGGAGGAGGAACCAGAGGAGGAACCAGAGGGGTCATCATGGAGGAGAACCAGAGAGGAACCAGAGGAGGAACCAGAGGGGTCATCATGGAGGAGGAACCAGAGGAGGTCATCATGGAGGAGGAACCAGAGGAGGAACAGAGGACCAGAGGGGTCATCATGGAGGAGGAACCAGAGGAGGAACCAGAGGAGGAACCAGAGGGGTCATCATGGAGGAGGAACCAGAGGAGGATCATCATGGAGGAGGAACCAGAGGGGTCATCATGGAGGAGGAACCAGAGGGTCAGAGGAGGAGGAACCAGAGGGGTCATCATGGAGGAGGAACCAGAGGGGTCATCATCATGGAGGAGGAACCAGAGGAGGAACCAGAGGGGAACCAGAGGAGGTCATCATGGAGGAGGAACCAGAGGAGGAACCAGAGGGGTCATCATGGAGGAGGAACCAGAGGAGGAACCAGAGGGGTCATCATGGAGGAGGAACCAGAGGAGGGGAACCAGAGGAGGAACCAGAGGGGTCATCATGGAGGAGGAACCAGAGGAGGAAACCAGAGGGGAACCAGAGGGGTCATCATGGAGGAGGAACCAGAGGAGGAGGAGGAACCAGAGGGGTCATCATGGAGGAGGAACCAGAGGAGGAACCAGAGGTCATCATGGAGGAGGAACCAGAGGAGGAGGAACCAGAGGAGGGGGTCATCATGGAGGAGGAACCAGAGGAGGAACCAGAGGGTCATCATGGAGGAGGAACCAGAGGAGGACCAGAGGAGGAGGAGAGAGGAACCAGAGGGGTCATCATGGAGGAGGAACCAGAGGAGGAACCAGAGGAGGAGGGGTCATCATGGAGGAGGAAACCAGAGGAGGAACCAGAGGGGTCATCATGGAGGAGGAACATGGAGGAGGAACCAGAGGAGGAACCAGAGGGGTCATCATGGAGGAGGAAACCAGAGGGGAGGAACCAGAGGGGTCATCATGGAGGAGGAACCAGAGGAGGAACCAGATCATGGAGGAGGAACCAGAGGGGTCATCATGGAGGAGGAACCCAGAGGGAGGAGGACCAGAGGGGTCATCATGGAGGAGGAACCAGAGGAGGAACCAGAGGGGTCATCATGGAGGAGGAACCAGAGGAGGAACCAGAGGAGGATCATCATGGAGGAGGAACCAGAGGGGTCATCATGGAGGAGGAACCAGAGGATCCAGAGGAGGAACCAGAGGGGTCATCATGGCATGGAGGAGGAACCAGAGGGGTCATCATGGAGGAGGAGGGAACCAGAGGAGGAACCAGAGGGGTCATCATGGAGGAGGAACCAGAGGAACCAGAGGGAGGGGTCATCATGGAGGAGGAACCAGAGGAGGAGGAACCAGAGGGGTCATCATGGAGGAGGAACCAGAGGAGGGAGTCATCATGGAGGAGGAACCAGAGGAGGAACCAGAGGGGTCATCATGGAGAGGAGGAACCAGAGGGGTCATCAGGAGGAGGAACCAGAGGGGTCATCATGGAGGAGGAACCAGAGGGGTCATCATGGGAGGAGAAGAGGGGTCCAGAGGGGTCATCATGGAGGAGGAACCAGAGGAGGAACCAGAGGGGTCATCATGGAGGAGGAACCAGAGGAGGAACCAGAGGGGTCATCATGGAGGAGGAACCAGAGGATCATGGAGGACCAGAGGGGTCATCATGGAGGAGGAACCAGAGGGGTCATCATGGAGGAGGAACCAGAGGAGGAACCAGAGGGTCATCATCATCATGGAGGAGGAACCAGAGGGTCATCATCATGGAGGAGGAACCAGAGGGGTCATCATGGATGGAGGAGGAACCAGAGGAGGAACCAGAGGGGTCATCATGGAGGAGGAGGAACCAGAGGAGGAACCAGAGGGGTCATCATGGAGGAGGAACCAGAGGGGGGTCATCAGAGGACCAGAGGGGTCATCATGGAGGAGGAACCAGAGGGGTCATCATGGAGGAGGAAACCAGAGGAGGAGGAGGTCATCATGGAGGAGGAACCAGAGGAGGAACCAGGGGGTCATCATGGAGGAGGAACCAGAGGAGGAACCAGGAGGAGGACCAGAGGGGTCATCATGGAGGAGAGGAAACCAGAGGAGGAACCAGAGGGGTCATCATGGAGGAGGAACCAGAGGAGGAACCAGAGAGGAGTCATCATGGAGGAGGAACCAGAGGGGAGGGGTCATCATGGAGGAGGAACCAGAGGAGGAACCAGAGGGTCATCATGGAGGAGGAGGAGGAACCAGAGGGGTCATCATGGAGGAGGAGAGGAGGACCAGAGGAGGTCATCATGGAGGAGGAACCAGAGGAGGAACCAGAGGAGGGAGGGTCATCAGGAGGAGGAGGAACCAGAGGAGGTCATCATGGAGGAGGAACCAGAGGAGGAACCAGAGGGGTCATCATGGAGGAGGAACCAGAGGGGTCATCATGGAGGAGGAACCAGAGGAGGAACCAGAGGAGGAGGGAGGAACCAGAGGAGGAACCAGAGGGGTCATCATGGAGGAGGAACCAGAGGAGGTCATCATGGAGGAGGAACCAGAGGAGGAGGACCAGAGGGGTCATCATGGATGGAGGAGGAACCAGAGGAGGAACCAGAGGGTCAAGGGTCATCATGGAGGAGGAACCAGAGGAGGAGGAACCAGAGGAGGGGGGAGGGGTCATCATGGAGGAGGAACCAGAGGGGTCATCATGGAGGAGGAACCAGAGGAGTCATCATGGAGGAGGAGGACCAGAGGAGGAACCAGAGGGGTCATCATGGAGGAGGAAACCAGAGGGGTCATCATGGAGGAGGAACCAGAGGAGGAGGACCAGAGGAGGTCATCATGGAGGAGGAACCAGAGGGGTCATCATGGAGGAGGAACCAGAGGAGGAACCAGAGGAGTCATCATGGAGGAGGAGGAGGAACCAGAGGAGGAGGAACCAGAGGAGGTCATCATGGAGGAGGAACCAGAGGAGGGAGGATGGAGGAGGAACCAGAGGAGGGTCATCATGGAGAGGAACCAGAGGAGGAGGAGGACAGAGGGGTCATCATGGAGGAGAACCAGAGGGGTCATCACCAGAGGAGTCATCATGGAGGAGGAACCAGAGGAGGAAACCAGAGGAGTCATCATGGAGGAGGAACCAGAGGAGGAGGAGGAACCAGAGGGGTCATCATGGAGGAGGAACCAGAGGAGGAGGACCAGAGGGGTCATCATGGAGGAGGAGGAGGACCAGAGGAGATCATCATGGAGGAGGAACCAGAGGAGGAGGAACCAGAGGAGCCATCATGGCAGCAGTAGACCAGGTCCTGACCACCAGATCTACAGGTCTCTACCAGACCAGACAGGAGATACGACCATATTGTTTATTATTTTTATGCTTGTATGAATTGATTCTATTTGTCTTCTTGTGATTTTATTCATCTGTAAAAGTTTGTGAATGAAAGATGTTCTACAGATAAACCTGCCTTGCTCGGCCTGAGGTGGGGGATCCCCGTCTTCTCAGATCAAGGTCCTCCCTGATCTGAGAAGACGGGGATCCCCCACCAATGACAGTTCTTCCCAGCAGGTGCGTTCAGATCATGTGTTTGTGAAACATCTGAAAGTCAATCTGAAAGTCTCATCTTCATGCTGCAGGAGAACCGAAGGCTCCACCATGAAGACTCTGTCCAGATACGTCTCAACACATCTGCAGATGAGTGTGTCATCTGTGGTTTCTGATGTCACCACGAGGGAAAGTGTTTGTCTTCCTCCAAACAGGAAGTGACATCGCTGCGGTGTATAAAACAGGTTTCAGCCCGGCGCTGTCAGTTATCTCGACACCTCGACAGGCGGACCGTCATCAGACCTTCACATTTCCTCCGACGTCCTCCGTCTCTCCACCTGAACCATGCGTGACTTGGACCTGTCCGACGCCCTGGACCGGTGAGTTCACCTGGGCTCAACCTGTAGCTTCAGTTTCAGGTTTTATTCGTTAGACTCACCGTCGGTGAAACGGGGAACCGGTCCAGCAACGTGTTCCACTTTTCACATGAATGAAAGCTATTAAGACGACCGTATCGTTATTTTAACGATCGTTACAATCGGTGTGCTTTAGTCTAACTACAGAGGTAGTTAAGTTTTCCTCTTCTTTAGGGTCAGAGTGTAATAAAGTCATGAAGGTTTAAAGTTTAGATTAAACCGACTACGGCCAATGAAGCAGGAAAATCCCCTGATGTTTCCATGTCAGCAGTTTATATATTAGGGCTGGGCAACGATTCAAATTTTTAACCGCAATTAATCGCATTATTTCCCTGATTAATCACGATTAATCGCATGATTTCCCTGATTAATCATGATTAATTGCATTATTTCCCTGATTAATCGTGAATAATCGCAGTATTTCCCTAATTAATCGCGATTAATCACAATATTTCCCCGATTAATCGCGATTAATCGCATGATTTCCCTGATTAATCGTGATTAATTGCATTATTTCCCTGATTAATCATGATTAATCGCATTATTTCCCTGATTAATCACGATTAATCGCATTATTTTCCTAATTAATCGCGATTAATCGCATTATTTTCCTGATTAATCGCGATTAATTGCATGATTTCCCTGATTAATCGCAATTAATCGCATTATTTTCCTAATCGCATTATTTCCCTGATTAATCGCGATTAATTGCATGATTTCCCTAAATAATTGCGATTAATCGCATTATTTCCCTGATTAATTGCAATTAATCGCATGATTTCCCTGATTAATTGCGATTAATCGCATTATTTCCCTGATTAACCACATTATTTTCCTGATTAATCGTGATTAATCGCATTATTTCCCTGATTAATCGTGATTAATCAAATTATTTCCCTGATTAATCACGATTAATCGCATCGTATACGCAAAATCAAATAATAAATTCAAAAGTAGTGTAAAGGTCACTTTTATTTAAATGTTCTGCTGCCATATGAACTAAAGTGTCATAACATTTGTTGTTCAAACACTTTTAACATCAGCACTTGTCAGTAACACATATTTAGTGTAAATCTCATCTTAAAAAATGTAAAATAAAATAAAGCTTATTGCCACTGCCAGGGCATTAATGTCATCCTGTTTTTATAAAAAATTAAAAAGTCTACAAACAAAATCCAACAAAATTGATTGTGTCTCAGCACAATCAGAACATTAAAACAGGTAATTTCTGAGGTAACAGCAGAAACTTTCAACTTGTCAGTTGTTACAAATAACCTTGTTTCTTTACTTTAAAATGAAAATGTCCATGTTAAAGTTCAGTTAATTTATCAATTCATGTATCATTCATTCTTTCCATTTTCAATTGTCAATCAAAAATTTAAAAAATTAAAAAGTGACATTTTATCACATTTTTTGTTTTTTAATCTAACACAAAAAAAAAAGAAAAAAAAGCCTGTTTTTTTTATATTTCAATTTTAGACTTGGATCAAGAATATTAAATGAAAAAATGGTACACAGGACTGAATTTGTTTTATAATCAAGGACTGGACTTTCTGTTGTCGTTACACATCTGTGCCACTAGATGGAGCCGCACTGCAGTAACCAGCTAGTCTTCTGGTTCCACAGCAGCCAGTAACAGACTTTTCAAAACAAAAGCCTGTGAGCAACATGCGTTAACGCGCGATAAAATAAATGTCGGGGTTTTAATTAATTAATGCGTTAACGCGATAATAACGCGTTAACTTGCCCAGCCCTAATATGAATATAATGATCGTTATATAATGATCAGGGACGTTTTCACCACGGCGGTTATCTTGTTTGTAACTGAACATCAGAATGCGTCATTTCTGGGAATTCCTCAGCGACTCATCGGTGACTCAGAGGAATGCACCGACATCACCGTTTCAGGGTTTTAACACTCAGATTTTCCACTTTCAGGAGCGGCGATGGAGAGCTGGGGGCGGAGCCTGTTCAGGCCGCCGGAGCCAGCCAATCGAAGCAGACTGAGCTGCTTGAGTGGACCGACGCCTCCCTAAACCCAGAGTTCGCAGCAAAACTGGCAAGTATGAGTGAGATCAAGTCTTAGACTTGTTCTTGTGTGTGAAAACATTAAAAAAAAAAAACAAATCAGAGTAGTCATCAGCAAATACAAGCTCAGATTATTTATTTAGCAAACATGTCACCAGATCATCATCCCTCCACCACCGTGCTTCCGTGGGTCTGAGGTGTTTCTCATTTTTCAAGCGAACTTTTACACACAAGAGCGCAAAAGCCAACGTAAAGCCAAAGGCCAGAGCCATCAAAATGTCCCGGCAGGTAAACGAGCACACCTGAGTCAAGACGGAAGCACCCAGAAGGTCACGGCTCTGACGCCTAAAACACAAAAGGTCCACCTGAGAGGGAGATGATCTGCCGTACGTCATCACCGCTAACGCTAACAAAGAACCAATCAGTACTTTACTGCCGTCAATCACCAAACAGGCGAGTCGCTCAATGCTGCTTCAGTTCACGTCGTTTTGGTCTCTAACGAGGATTCAACCTCATTAACATCATCAACTGAGAGGTCTCAGGTGGACTTAGAGTCAGGTGATCGCTAGAAAAAACACCTGAATGTCTGATATCGGCTTGAAATCCAGCCAAGAAAACTGCAACTGGTTCACGATTAACGTGTAAATTAGGGCTGGGTAAGTTAACGCATTAATTTATTAACATTTATTTTATCGCGCGTTAACGCATGTTGCTCACATGCTTTTGTTTTGAAAAGTCTGTTACTGGTTGCTGCGGAACCGGAAGAAATGCTGGAAACAGCTAAAGCTAAACAGACATGGAAACGGTAAAAATCCGTGAACTTTACAGTTCAGGTAGCAACTCAGGTAGAAATATTAACAATTCTGTCTGAAAAAAAAAAACTATTCTAGACTGCAACAAAACTTTGTGGTCATTCCTCCATGTTCCATCAGATCTGCTCCATGTGTTCACTGTCCTGCTGTTCTCTAGCTGGTTACTGCAGTGCAGGCTCCATCTAGTGGCTCAGATGTGTAATGACAACAGAAAGTCCAGTCCTCCATTATAAAATAAATTCAGTTCTGTGGCCCGTTTTTTTTTTTCATTTCATATTCTTAATCCAAGACTAAAATTGAAATATAAAAAAAACAGGCATTTTTTTTTTTTTTTTTTAATGTTAGATTAAAAAATGGACAAACATAATTAAATGTCACTTTTTAATTTTTTTTTTTTTTTACCCCTTTTTTATAATATTTACACTAAATATGTGTTACTGACAAGTGCTGACGTTAAAAGTGTTTGAACAACAAATGTTACGACACTTTAGTTCATATGGCAGCAGAACATTTAAATAAAAGTGACCTTAACACTACTTTTGAATTCATTATTTGATGCGATTAATCGTGATTAATCAGGGAAATAATGCGATTAAAAATTGTAATCGTTGCCCAGCCCGAGTATAAACACGTGTTCCCTCGTGGACGTTTCAAACCTTTTAAATCCATCAACTGCTGCTTTATCGTCCGTTTTATTCTCCGTGAAGTCCGGTGATTCATGAGAAGAGACACGAAACAAGAGATCAATGTGGTAAATGGAATAAAAGGTTTATCAGTGGAGTGAGAAGACAGGTGCTTGTTTACAGCTGCAGACGTCGCCCCCTGCTGGCCGTGAGACAGAACGCAGATAAAAGCATCTTCAGACCAGAGCGTCCCTCCTTCTAAACAGTCTAAAGCTTTTCCACAAACATGTGATTGTTTCATATTTATATTTTGTCCTTTCAGCCCTCCAGAGATAAAATCCTGCTGTTTTGACATGAAGGTAAAGATTTTAAATCTGCTCTAAAAATCATTTTCTATCATTGTTGTTATGCGTTTTTTCCTTTTTTAAATCTGATAAAAGAAAATCACAGTCCGTGGGTTGGGGTTAGGTCTTAATGACCTTTCCTCTAATTAATTTCCATCACTTATTTCTTATGTTTAGGGACATTTTTGATTGTTTCAACACATTAATGTAAATTAAATGAATATATCAGAGCTGTAGAGTTGGTGCAGATGGTCACATTTAATCAAAAATGACTCAGACTCGTGTTTGCTTGAACGTGCAGGACGTGGACACGGAGGTCATCTCGCTCCACAAGGAGCTGGACCTGGAGGTTTCTCACAACAAGAGGACCATGAAGAGCGTGGCCAACCTGGTTCTGATGGTCAACTGGGTGAGCAGGTCTCTCAGAGGCAGCGATCTCTGCAGCGCCATCGTGGACCAGGTGGTGGAAGGTGGGTGGAGGCGGGAACGAGCGGTCGCTGCTAACCGATTCATTAACATTAAAGCAGAGAAGGAGATGGGCTCCAGGTTCCCTCGTGTGTTAATTACATAATTAACATACATAATTACATTACATAATTACATAATTTACAATTTACATAATTAACGTTCATCAGTGAATATATAATAGGGTGACCATATTTTGATTTCCAAAAAAGAGGACAATCGTCGCGGCCTCAAGACACAAATTCAGACAGGCTTCTCGGAAGCACAGAACTCCTCATCATGGTTGCACGTTTCTGTGAATTTCCTCAGATTAGTGACCTGGTCAAAACACTTGACATCATCAACTTCCAGCCCCTTCTCTCCAAGGTACTTGATGCAGGCCTCCACATCATTCCAGTTTGGTGGCTCACTCAGATCCATCCACATGAATGTTTGAGAACTCTTCCATGGGAGTCATCCACTTCTCCAGATACTCCAGACATGCACTGTACATGCCATGCACATCTGCACAGAACTGGTCACAGCCTTTGTCAAGTCCATCTTTGCGCTTCTGTGCCAGTAGTCCCTTAACTTTAAGGGACATGAAGCTGTTGCTCTTGCGTTGAAGAAGAATGGTGTGTATATTGTTTAATATCTTCTTCACCTCCATAATGGACATGTTTCTCCTGTTCTGTTTTCTTGAATGTGGGTGTGGAACACAGACATGAGTGTGTGCATGTGCCAAAGGTAGATCTCAGCAAAATCATTTTCAGAAAACCTCTTGAGTGCTATGGGTGGCTTTTGCTGAGACAGAAAATATGCCTTTAAAGCTGGAAACATCTGTAACATCCTCTCAATGCTTGGGAACAATGACAGCCACCTTGTCTTGGTGTGAGAGAGCATCCTTCTGTAATCAATCTCAACAAAATCACAATACTCCTTCAGGCTCTCAGTGCGCACAGTGTAAATGTGGAAGTACTGGTAGATTTTGAATATGATATTTTCAATGTCAATTTCTATTGTGCCTGCCCCATGGTGCGCACAATTATTCAATATGTGTGCTGGGCAACCCACACCAATCAGAGTCTTGTTCTGCAGCAAACTCTTCAAATTTGCAAACAATTTTTTCCAGCTTCATCACGTCGGATTCCTCCAAAATTTGTGTTGCAATTGTCTCCAGTAAATGCAATGCATTTTTCAGACAGACTGTTTTTTTTGCCAGTGTTTCAGTGAGATATTTTGCTATGGTTTCTGCTGTCTCATTGGGTGTGTCTTTAACTTCAATCAATTTTGTTTGCACGCCACCCTTCTTCCAGTCAAAATACTGGATTATGACTGGGAATATTTTCACTGCTCCATGGTTACTCCCGTCTGTGGAAACACCACAGTACTGGATTTCTTTGAGTGCTTCATGAGTGACTTCAACAGAGTGGGGGCTATAGCACCATTGACAATGGCTTCGGTCTTGGTGCGAGCACTACTAAACTTTTTAGCCTTTATTAGACACTGAGACATATGTGCAAGCTTGGCACACGGTGCACTCCGCCTCCTACTTGTCCCGACCGGGACGGTACGTGGGAAATTTTTTTTGCAGTTCATCTGTGAAGCTGCACTTACGCTTCGGCATTTTCCGTGCAATACTGGTCCGCTGTCTGATCTGCCCCATCTGCTCTGCTCCCTGTCTGTCTGTGTGTGTGTGCGCGCGCGGCGCAGACCCGCTCACAAGGCAGCCCTCTGTAATTACGTCGCGCAACAAAGTAGTACCGTAGTATTGTGTGCAAAGCGCCGGTCAATTTACGTACACGCGTAATGGGTCCTATGAAAAACAGTGAACACCGGACATTTTCGTGAATTTATAAAAACCCGCCCGGACGCCCCGGACAGGACGTAAAAAGTGGACATGTCCGGGCAAAAGAGGACGCTTGGTCACCCTAATATATAAACATCCATCACCACCAAAAGGCAGAGCACCGTCAACAACAGACTTTTTTTGTTCTTGATTTTTCTGAAAATTTTTCCTAACCAAGGCTAACCAAGACTACCTGGATAAGCTAGCCTAAGCTAGCCCCCTGGAAAGAAAATTACAAAAAAATTTTTTGCAAACGTTGAGATTTTATAGCACAAATTAGTAATTTTTACAGCAGCAGCCATTTCCAAACTTCAGAACACTAAGGCCCAATTTGAAATGTGAAGAATCTCTGCAGCCCAAGGTTATTATCGTTAACGAAAACGAACGAAATAACGAAAACCAGAATTGAAAAAAACATTTTCGTTAACTGAAATAAAATAAAAACGTTTTTTAAAAAACGATAACTAACTGAAACTGTATTATGTGTTTATAAAATGAACTAAAATTAACTATAATAATGTCAAGAACGTCTTTCGTCTTCCTGTTTGTAATTTTTTTTCCTCATAAACGTTTGAAATATATTAGCTTCGCTCCGCCATACAACAACAACAACCGCAAAAAAAAAAAAAAAAAAAAGTGATCAGCAGTGATGGCTGCGGCAAAAGTTGGTCTCAGTCCTATTTGGGATTTCTTTGACTATGACTGTGTCAACGATAAAAATAAGAGCCTTGTTGTAGAAGCAGGTGATACAATGTGTGGAATACTAACCAAGACTAGCTGGATAAGCTAGCCTAAGCTAGCCCCCTGGAAAGAAGGCTAACCAAGACTAGCTGGATAAGCTAGCCTAAGCTAGCACCCTGGAAAGAAGGCTAACCAAGACTAGCTGGATAAGCTAGCCTAAGCTAGCCCCCTGGAAAGAGAAGCTACAGCTGCAGGCCAGTCAGCGTTGGGAAGGAACGGGAGAAAACAGCAACTATAATGGACTGTTTCCATGGAGACCAGATAGCTGCTAGCTGCTAATTTCCAAACTTAAACTAACACTGAAACTAATAAAAACTAAACTAAAACTAAGTATTTCAAAACAAAAACGAATAAAAACTAGCAAAACTGCTCTAAAAACAAATTAAAACTAACAGAATTTGGAAAAACTTAACTAAAAACTAAATAAAAACTAAAACTAATGGAAATTCCAAAACTATTATAACCCTGCTGCGGCCCACCCAAACCTTTAATCACAACTGTGATCAACATACCAGACTAGATGCTACATTCCAATAATAATGTAAGGGGCTAAAAAATAAGGTGACACTTGTCATATTAAGTTAAGATGACTGTAGAATAAAACTCAATTGGTTTGTTTTATTATTTCTAAATATTTTCTAAATCATGTAATATTTTAGAGTAATTAAAAAACATTTAAAAAAAATCGAGGATTCAAAACTTTATTTTTTAATGACCTCTCACGACCCACCTGCAGTACCAAGATGACCCACCAGGGGGCCGCGGCCCACACTTTGGGAATCACTGTTTAACAACAAAACCCACAATGCCACAAAAGTCGCAACTTTGCGACAAAAAGTCCCTTTTTTTAATCAAAAAAAACAAAAAAATCGCAATGTAAAATTTGCCTTATCTTTTTTCAAAATTAATGATTTTAGGACAAAAAAGTAGAAATTAAACAAAATCTGTTCTGATTTGATGTCAAAAAGTTTGTGATTTTTGTGGATTTTACAAACAAAAAAAAATGTAATTTTACATTAAAGTCACGATTTGGTGAAATTAGCAATTTACAACAAAAAAAAAAAAAAAGACAAAAGGTTGAAAAATCTGTCGTTTAAAAGTTTTAGAGTTTCTGTCACAATCATTAAAAATTAGTGTCAGTCTTAATTTTACACACAAAAAAAAAAAAAAAAAATCACAACAGCAAAATTTGTGATTTAAGAACAAATCGTGTGACCAGAACCAGAATCTTAATGTCTCAACTAATGAAGGAACGAATGGTGATGATTCACCGCTGATTTACGGGTTGACAGTGGGGGTCAAAGGTCACTCATTCTGGTCAGATTATGGCTCTAAAGGAAGAACGAATCTGGAGATCTGAGTCTGAGACAAGTCCAGTCGGTGTCCATCTTCTGAGGACTTCTTCTCTCCACAGAAACCATGGTGAAGACAGACTGGAACTCCTCCACGGGGGAGAAAAAAGTCACCTTCAAGCGTCTCAGGAGCTGTGGCGAGTTCACGCTGAGCGACAACTCGAAGAAAAACCTCGTTAAGCATCCCAGAGAGATGAAGCTGCAGGCCATCACCCTGCAAGGAGGAAACTCCGAGCACACAGGTGGAAGGAAACACCAGGATGTTTCTGAGCAGCTACACCTCAACCTGGTTTTTAGTTTGTGAACCCTGACGTTGTCTTCTGTCCTCAGTGTACTTTAAAATGTCCAGCTACATCCCGGCCTGCCAAGGTCTCACCGTCCTCCTGTCAATCACCAACGACCTGCACATCTCCTGCTCCAAGTCAGGCGACACGGTGGAGCTGAAACTGGAGGTAAACACCAAGACTCGCCGCGCGGTCTCACCGCCGCGCTGGTTACTAACAGTTTCACTGTCGTTTACTGAAACTCACCTGTTCAGGTAAAAGCTACAACAGAGCCGTTCGTTTTCACGTGTCGCTCGAATCGCACGTTCCTAGACCCGCCCCCGTCTCCGCCTTCAGTCACAGCTACGATGCTCATTGCCGTAAACGCTGCGCTGGATGTCGTAGCCAAGATTCAACAGATCGTACAGCACGAGATCGGTTACAAATGCAGAAGTCATCAGGTGGAGCGAGACCCTCCTGGTCCAAGAGACCTCTAGTCCAAGAGACATGAGTACAAGTGACTTCCAGTCCAAGAGACCCCTAGAACAAGAGACCCCTAGTGTAATTGACCTCCAGTCCAAGAGACCCCTAGTCCAAGAGACCCCTAGAACAAGAGACCCCTAGTGTAATTGACCTCCAGTCCAAGAGACCCCTAGTCCAAGAGACCCCTAGTGTAATTGACCTCCAGTCCAAGAGACCCCTAGTCCCAAGAGACCCCTAGTGTAATTGACCTCCAGTCCAAGAGACCCCTAGTCCAAGAGACCCCTAGTGTAATTGACCTCCAGTCCAAGAGACCCCTAGTCCAAGAGACCCCTAGTCCAAGAGACCCCTAGTGTAATTGACCTCCAGTCCAAGAGACCCCTAGTCCAAGAGACCTCCAGTCCAAGAGACCCCTAGTCCAAGAGACCCCTAGTGTAATTGACCTCCAGTCCAAAGAGACCCCTAGTCCAAGAGACCCCTAGAACAAGAGAACCCCAGTGTAATTGACCTCCAGTCCAAGTGACGGCTAGAACAAGAGACCCCTAGTGTAATTGACCTCCAGTCCAAGTGACCGCTAGAACAAGAGAACCCTAGTGTAGTTGACCTCCAGTCCAAGAGACCCCTAGTCCAAGAGACCCCTAGTGTAATTGACCACCAGTCCAAGAGACCCCTAGTCCAAGAGACCCCTAGAACAAGAGACCTCCAGTCCAAGAGAACATTAGTACCAAGAGACCTCCAGTCCAAGAGAACCCCCTAGAACCAAGAGACCCTAGTGTAATTGACCTCCAGTCCAAGAGACCCCTAGTCCAGTGAACCCCAGAACCCCTAGAGACCCCTAGTTAATTGACCTCCAGTCCAAGAACCCCTAGTCCAAGAGAACCCTAGAACAAGAGAACCCTAGTGTAATTGACCTCCAGTCCAAGAGACCCCTAGTCCCCAAGAGACCCCAGTGTAATTGACCTCCAGTCCAAGAGAACCCCTAGTCCAAGATACCCCTAGTGTATTGACCTCCAGTCCAGAGACCCCTAGTCCAAGAGACCCCTAGTGTAATTGACCTCCAGTCCAAGAGACCCTAGTCCAAGAGACCCCCAAGTGTAATTGACCCTCCAGTCCAGAGACCCCTAGTCCAAGAGACCCCTAGTGTAATTGACCTCCAGTCCAAGAGACCCTTAGTCCAAGAACCCCTAGTGTAATTGACCCCAGTCCAAGAGACCCTAGTCCCCAAGAGACCCCTAGTGTAATTGACCCCCCCACCAGTCCAAGAGACCCCTAGTCCAAGAGACCCCAAGTGTAATTGACCACCAGTCCAGAGACCCCTAGTCCAAGTGACCTCTTGTGTAATTGACCTCCAGTCCAAGAGACCCCTAGTCCAAGTGACCCCAGTGTAATTGACCCCCAGTCCAAGAGACCCCTAGTCCAAGAGACCCCTAGTGTAATTGACCTCCAGTCCAAGAGACCCCTAGTCCAAGTGACCCCAGTGTAATTGACCCCCAGTCCAAGAGACCCCTAGTGTAATTGACCTCCAGTCCAAGAGACCCCTTGTGTAATTGACCTCCAGTCCAAGAGACCCCTAGTCCAAGAGACTTCCAGTCCAAGAGACCCCTAGTCCAAAGGCCCCCTAGTCCAAAAGACCCCTAGTCCAAAGGCCCCCTAGTCCAAAAGACCCCTAGTCCAAAGGCCCCCTAGTCCAAAAGACCCCTAGTCCAAGAGACCACTAGTTCAAGTGACCCCTAGTCTAAGTGACATGTGTCCAAGTTACCTCCAGTCCAGGACAAACATTTATTCTGCACAGTGATGCGTCTTCACGTACTCTGCTTTGGTAATGCGTATCTTCAATTTTAGACCGCGTGTTATCTTGTCAAAATATACTTTGTAGTTGGCAAGATCGTACTCATCTTTAAAGCAGGCCTCAACAGAGTCGGTTGGACTCCAACTGTTAGGTCATAGGATCGATCCCCAGCTCCGCCTCCTTGACAGGAGGAAGTCTCTGGGCAGGGCGCTGACCCCCAGGTTGCCCCTACTGCCACTCACACTGCCGGTCACATGGTCGTATGAAGTTAAACTATTAATGATAACATTTCTTCTCTGCGTCAGACACGCTCTAAGGAGGAGCTGAAGGACATCAAGGACGACAGCATGCATCGCTTTCTTTTCCTCAAGACGACCACGGGACAGAACCAGAACATGTTCGAGTCGCTGATGTACCGCGGCTGGTTCATCAGCACCTCCTACGAGAACACGGACCCGTCGGTGGAGATGTGCAAGGTGGACGCACAGACCAGAGGTGGCGGACACCTCACCACCTTCAGCGTCCACCACAGATAAGCCTGCTGCATTTTCCGTACATCGCCACTAGATGGAGCAATGGCTATCCTTGATCTCTTGAACTGGCAGTTTTAAGGGCTTAAAAGAAAAAAACAAGCTTGACGTTAACTGTTTTAACTTTACTCACTGACATAGCGGCGTCATTGATTAAGCATTTGTAGTCCCTGGTGGAGACACATGTAAAAGGATATTCCTAAAAGTTAATTTACTTTCATCTTTAAACATATGATTGTCTTATTTAATCTTTTTTCGTGGCTTGCTACCATAATACTACTCTTAATATAAAAATAAATGTTTAGCGAGTAATAGAAGCCAAGACAATGTACCTGTTTATGTCTTTTTATATTTCACTGAAACTCATCGTTTCAGGTTTTACTCCTTTGTTATAAGCTGAAATAAGCTAACATTGTGATTTTTTCTAAAATATTAATAAATACCTAAAAACCTGTTGGTGGATGTTATTTTACAAAAATTTTAAATGTTAAGGATAACTGTGGAAATAAATGTTCAAAGTGAGAACCCAAAATTTTGTTGTTTTTTTTTAATTTGATGGCAGCAACACAATTCAGAAGAGTTGGTTCAGGGTGACGTTCACCACGGAGAAGAAGAACTGGACAAAGCTGAACCAACCGCCTAAACAGAGAAACTCCTATCACCTGTACCTTTGTTGTTTTATATATTTTCACATGAAGAGGTGGTTTTTTTTTTAACCATCAGACTGTAAATATGTTTACCGACTTGCTGCTGGAGACAAACCAGAAGTGACCAGAAGAAGAACCGCAGCCTCTAGTGGTCGGAAAAGGAACTGCAGCCTCTAGTGGTCGGTAGAGGAACTGCAGCCTCTGGTGGTGTGTAGAGGAACCGCAGCATCTAGTGACTGGTAGAGGAACCGCAGCCTCTAGTGGTCGGTAGAGGAACCGCAGCCTCTAGTGGTCGGTAGAGGAACTGCAGCCTCTAGTGGTCGGTAGAGGAACCGCAGCCTCTAGTGGTCGGGAGAGGAACCGCAGCCTCTAGTGGTCGGGAGAGGAACCGCAGCCTCTAGTGGTCGGTAGAGGAACCGGGTCAGAGGAACCTCTAGCGGTCAGTAGAGGAACCCGCAGCCTCTAGTGGTGTGTAGAGGAACCCGCAGCCTCTAGTGGTCGGTAGAGGAACCGCAAGCCTCTAGTGGTCGGTAGAGGAAACCGCAGCCTCTAGTGGTCGGTAGAGGAACCGCAGTCCTCTAGTGGTCGGTAGAGTTACCGCAGCCTCTAGTGGTCAGTAGAGGAACCGCAGCCTCTAGTGGTCGGTAGAGGAACCGCAGCCTCTAGAGGTCGGTAGAGGAACCGCAGCCTCTAGAGGTCGGTAGAGGAACCGCAGCCTCTAGAGGGTCGGTAGAGGAACCGCAGCCTCTAGCGGTCGGTAGAGGAACCGCAGCCTCTAGCGGTCGGTAGAAACCGCAGCCTCTAGCGGACCGTGGAGGAACCACCTCTAGAGGTCGGTAGAGGAACTGCAGCCTCTAGAGGTTCGGTAGAGGAACCGCAGCCTCTAGAGGTCGGTAGAGGAACTGCAGCCTCTAGTGGTCGGTAGAGGAACTGCAGCCTCTAGTGGTCAGTAGAGGAACCGCACCCTCTAGAGGTCGGTAGAGGAACCGCAGCCTCTAGAGGTCGGTAGAGGAACCACAGGCCCTAGAGACCGGTAGAGGAACCGCAGCCTCTAGTGGTCGGTAGAGGAACTGCAGCCTCTAGTGGTCGGTAGAGGATCTGCAGTCTCTAGTGACCGGTAGAGGAACCGCAGCCTCTAGAGGTCGGTAGAGGAACCGCAGCCTCTAGAGGTCGGTAGAGGAACTGCAGCCTCTAGAGGTCAGTAGAGGAACCGCAGCCTCTAGAGGTCGGTAGAGGAACCGCAGCCTCTAGAGGTCGGTAGAGGAACCGCAGGCCCTAGAGACCGGTAGAGGAACTGCAGTCTCTAGTGACCTGTAGAGGAACCGCAGCCTCTAGAGGCCGGTAGAGGAACCGCAGCCTCTAGTGGTCGGTAGAGGAACCGCAGCCTCTAGTGGTCAGTTGAGGAACTGCAGTCTCTAGTGGTCAGTAGAGGAACTGCGCCTCTATTGTGGTCAGTAGAGGAACTGCTCTAGCGCAGCCTCTAGGGTCAGTAGAGGAACTGCACCTAGGTCGGTAGAGGAACCGCAGCCTCTAGTGGTCGGTAGAGGAACCGCAGCCTCTAGTGGTCGGTAGAGGAACTGCAGTCTCTAGTGGTCAGTAGAGGAACTGCAGCCTCTAGTGGTCGGTAGAGGAACTGCAGCCTCTAGTGGTTGGTAGAGGAACCCGCAGCCTCTAGTGGTCGGCAAGAGGAACCGCAGCTTCTAGTGGTCGGTCGGTAGAGGAACTGCAGTCTCTAGTGGTCAGTAGAGGAACTGCAGCCTCTAGTGGTCGGTAGAGGAACTGCAGCCTCTAGTGGTTGGTAGAGGAACTGCAGCCTCTAGTGGTCGAGAGGAACCGCAGCCTCTAGTGGTCGGGAACTGCAGCCTCTAGTGGTCGGTAGAGGAACCGCAAGCCTCTAGTGGGTCGGTAGAGGAACTGCAGCCTCTAGTGGTCAGTAGAGGAACCGCAGCCTCTAGTGGTCGTAGAGGAACTGCAGCCTCTAGTGGTCGGTAGAGGAACCGCAGCCTCTAGTGGTCGGTAGAGAACTGCAGCCTCTAGTGGTCGGTAGAGGAACTGCAGCCTCTAGTGGTCGGTAGAGGAACCGCAGTCTCTAGTGGTCAGTAGAGGAACTACAGCCTCTAGTGGTCGGTAGAGCAACCGCAGCCTCTAGTGACCGGTAGAGGAACTACACCCTTTCTTGCTTCCTTACTGAACTCAACCCTGAAGACCTTGAATTGGACCGTAGCTCTTCGTCCTATTTTCCATTTCATGAAGGTTCAAATGTTTCCTCCGGCAGGTTAAAGTTCTGGACTCCAGGCAGGACAGTTCAGAGTCCAGACTCTTCTACTAGCATCGTCCAGCATCGTCTTGCTGAAAGACGTCCAGCCTTCCCTGAAGAAGACGTTGTCAGGATGGGAGCAGATGTTGATGCAGAACCGGGCTCAGAGTTTATGAGGTTCATGGCTTCCACGAAGAACTTCAGACCGATTCCTCTGATCACAGGACAGTTTTCTACCTCGTCTCAGTCCGTTTTGATTTTAGACAACATCGTCCATTTCCTGTAAAGGCCCCTCATCATCAGCCCTCCACCGCCGTGCTTCACAGTAGATAATAGACCATTAAATCTGATATTATCCTGGATTATTCACTGTTAGAACATCATATATCCTGGACTCCTGTGAGCGTTGCGTTAAATAATCAACTATAAACCTGCTTTGACATAATCATCCAAACTTTCTTTTTATTCTTTTAACTTTTTCTTTTAGCCTCTCAAACATTTTCATAAATCTATCAAACAAACCTATTTGATATCTCACATTAACTTAAATAAGGTTCATTACTGACTGATATAAAAAAAAAGGCTCCTTGAACTGATGGAAATACATGCATCAGAATTACTAACTGAAAAAGATTAACATTTAAAGGATTTTGACTTGTGGTTCCATTTAAATTAATACATTTAATTAAAGTAAATGAGGTTTCAGTAGTTTTTAATTTTTTATTTTTTTAATCTCATGGAAGCTTTAGATGAGAGGAATGAGGGAGGGGAGAGACTGCTGCTGGATTTGGGCACGTTAGCATTAGCTTCCGTTAGCTTCCGTTAGCTCACGTTAGCGTGATTTCAAAACTCCATGGAAGTGATTGTTATGTTGTAGGTGGCTGATCAGGTTTTACGTATTAAAGCTTGTGCTTCCCTCCTCGTAGAATTCACTCGGAGGATTCGTCACAAAATAACCACCAAACTATCTTCTTCTGAAACTTTAACGAAGTTCCACGCCGCCATGTTTGTTGTGATCAGCGCTGTGCTGCAGGCTGCATTCAAGGTGGAACGTAAATTCCGACGTTCCTTTTCGTTTGCTAGTCGTTCTTTCAATCAGCCTTTTCTATTTTATATTCTTTTTTTATGTGTAACATGAGGGAAAATACTGTGAATATCAATTAAAGTCAGCAACTACTAAAATTATGACCGAGTTAACGAGTTGTTTTCTGGCATGAGGGGGTATTCTTGATTTTCCTGATTGAGTAATCGTTTTTCTGATTATGCCGACGTCACTTGAACATAACATTCACTGCCGGTCATTCAAGGCTCAGAGGGAGCGAGACACTGCTGTGTTTGACAGAAATATAAATGTTATCGGGGCTATTCGTGGTGATATCGGACTTATCGGGATGACGTCATCATTTCCTGTTATCGGCCCGATAGTTATCGTTCACACCTAAAAAGAACAGAACAATAATAATAATTTTTTATTGTTTCAGCTTCACAGCTGTCTGACCTGCTGCCTGTTTTCTACAAACTTTCCTCCTTTTTTCATCCTTTTCTTGCAGTTTCCGTTCATTCAAAGCTTTTTTTTTAAACTCCTCCGTAGCTGTTTCAGTTTCCCGCCCTCCGACAGAAACAACAGCGAAGCTGGAATCAGAAACCAAAACGGCTTCATTGATCCCGCTCACATGTGCATGAGCGTGCTGGCGCCCGTCAACCTGTCCACAGGAAAAACTCCACGACTGAGCGTGTGAGCGCATGCACGTGCGCACCTCTGCCGTGCACATTCCCAGCACATGGCAACAGGGGCTAAATATAGCCCTGGCAGCATGTCTTCATGGCTGGATCACGCTTCCTCCCGCTGGTTTATCCCTTTCCTCCAGCGCCTCCCTCCTCCCCCTCCTCCCTCCTCCTCCTCCCCCCTCCTCCCTCCTCCCTCCTCCTCCTCCCCCCCTCCTCTCTCCCTCCTCCTCCTCCTCCTCCTCCCTCCTCCCTCCTCCCTCCTCCTCCTCCCCCTCCTCCCTCCTCCTCCTCTCCTCCTCCTCCTCCTCCTCCTCCCCTCCTCCTCCTCTCCTCCTCCTCCTCCTCCTCCTCCTCCTTCCTCCTCCCCCCCTCCCCCTCCTCCTCCTCCTCCTCCTCCCAGTTTGATGCTTGCCTCTTTAAAGCTACTCCCGTTCTGTCGCCGGGCACTTTTTAAACCCCCCCCCCCCCCCCCCCCCCCAGCCGGGATGTTTCCCCGACGACACCTGCTTCTGAGACTCACAAATCACAAATAAATATGACATCAGAATAAAGGTAACACAACGATTTTGTTAAAGATAAATATAAGTGCCTTGTTGTAGAAGCAGGTGAAAAAACCCATGAATCTGAAAGTCCAATTGTACGGAGCCCTGGAGGTGACATGGAAATGATTTTTTTATCTTGCGCATGACTAACTGTATCTCGCGTGCACGACTTTTTATCTCGCGCATACGACTTATTGTATCTCGTGCGCATGACTTTTTATCTCGCGTGCACGACTTTTTATCTCACGCGTACGACTTTTTATCTCACGCGTACGACTTTTTATCTCGCGCATACGACTTTTTATCTCGCGCATACGACTTATTGTATCTCGTGCGCACGACTTTTTATCTCACGCATACGACTTTTTATCTCGCGCGTTTTATCTCGCGCTACGACTTTTTCTCACGCGACTTTTGTGGCGTGCGTACGACTTTTTATCTCGCGCGTGCGTACGACTTTTTATCTCGCGCGTGCGTACGACTTTTTATCTCGCGCGTGCGTACGACTTTTTATCTCGCGCGTGCGTACGACTTTTTATCTCGCGCATACGACTTATTGTATCTCATGCGCATGACTTTTTATCTCGCCTGCACGACTTTTTATCTCGCGCGTACGACTTTTTATCCCGCGCGTACGACTTTTTATCTCGCGCGTACGACTTTTTATCACGCGCGTACGACTTTTTATCTCGCGCACACGACTTTTTATCTCGCGCACACGACTTATTGTATCTCGTGCGCATGACTTTTTATCTCGCGTGCACGACTTTTTATCTCGCGCGTACGACTTTTTATCTCGCGCGTACGACTTTTTATCTCGCGCACACGACTTATTGTATCTCGTGCGCATGACTTTTTATCTCGCGTGCACGACTTTTTATCTCGCGCGTACGACTTTTTATCTCGCGCGTACGACTTTTTATCTCGCGCGTACGACTTTTTATCTCGCGCGTACGACTTATTGTATCTCGTGCGCACGACTTTTTATCTCGCGCATACGACTTTTTATCTCGCGCGTACGACTTTTTATCTCGCGCGTACGACTTTTTATCACGCGCGTACGACTTTTTATCTCGCGCGTACGACTTATTGTATCTCGTGCGCACGACTTTTTATCTCGCGTGCACAACTTTTTATCTCACGCGCACGACTTTTTATCTCGTGTGCACGACTTTTTATGAAAAGTCGTGCGCACGAGATACAGTAAGTCACACGTGCGAGATAAAAAGTCAGTAGAAGCTTGTTTATGTTGGACAGAAAATGGACCTTTTTCAAACAAGTGTGTGTGTTCATAAGCCATTAGCTCCGCCCACTGGGAAGCCTCGAGGAACTGGACCAATCAGAAAACGCTGAAGCCAAATCAGCTTGGTTTCAGGAAGAGCTCCTAAATCTTTATTGTTCTGAAATAATGACGAGCTGAAGTATAAAGTTTTCTTAGATGCATCAGAGATTAAAACTAGAGGGCTGATAACAGGCAGAACCTGACCAGAATATTCTAGAGAACTGGGTCATGTGACCGGACGATGATCCAAACGCAGCAGCACATCTGCACCAGAACGGATGGAAACAAGAAAAGATTCGAGGTTCTGGAGTGTTCCAGTCAGAGTCCAGACCTCTACCTGACTGAGACGCTGTGGTGGACCTTCAGAGATGGTGGAGACGTGAACCTCAATTAACCGAAGCAACTAGTGACGAATGGACCAGAACTCCTCCAGAACCAGAACCAGAACCAGAGACCAGAACTTCCAGTTACTCCTGCTCAAGGAGGATCAAGTCCGAATCAAGTCTGCACAAGTCCTTTTATTAAAATCTGGCTAAATTGTTGTTCTCATAATTTAGTTATTTGAATGTCTAAATCTAAGTAACGACCATTATTCCTATTTTTAAGAGCGCCATCTTTCTGTGATGATATTTTTCTACTCTGGCGGGAAATAATGTCAAGCACTTTAATAAGACACAGTGTTGACAAATTTAACATTAAAAAGTAGGTGAATTCTAGTTCAGCACACATTTTTCGAAAAGTTAAAATATGCCGAATTTGCAACTTGGGATTTTTCTATGTTATGAATCCTTTAACGCGACTTTAGTATTTACTCAATTACTTTAACATCGACTCAAACTTAAAAACATCGCAGTTGTCAAGGAAGTCCCGCGTGCTCAACGGCGGGTCTTTTCTCCAATTCCGGAGGCTTTTTGAAGCATTTATTTATTCATTAAATTTGCGGTTCGAGCCTGTGCGTTTAGCCTTCACTGATCCGTGGATGAAAATCTCAACAGCTCGTGAAGTAAATGTTTTTAAACAGATAAATTTACCTGAATTCCCTCGATGAGTCGCGCCATCATTTGCCGCCGTCGCCTCCGTCCATAAAGGACAGCGTCGTTTAAAAAAAAAAAAAAAAAAAAAAAAACTGACGAACTAGGCTGAAAAAATGGTGAGAAAAACTCTTTGGCGAAGGTAACTGTGTTAGAGCAGGTTGTACAGCAAACACCTGCTGCGCTTCCCGCTCCAGCAGGTGCGCTGGATGCGTTCCACTTACCTCGGGAACTCGGAGAAAAACACCCAATGACGTCACTAACTAACAGTCTTAACACTGATTCATAACAATTGTACACGATATTTAACTCACACAAACCACGTAGTAACATGCTTTAGTGACAAAAAAGTGTACAATAATATTAAATAAATATATAAATAAATGTTAAATAAAATCTATTATTAGTAAAATTACTTGAGTGTTTAATTTGACGCCAAATGTGGCCCGCCACATCATTTTTTGTGGCCCTCGAGAGCTTGGGCATTATTGGCTTAAATTTCAAACCAATATCTTAAGACTTAAAATAAGCTTAAACCGCTTTAAAGTGCATATTGACAATAAACTGCATCTCCCATCATGCATTTCGTCGTTACCCACAACGATAACGGTAGCTATGAGCAAGACGATTTTTCATAACTGATGGACTTCAGAAAAACCTCTACAAACTAACCCCAACATGTCCGGGAAAAGAAAAATTGATGCACAAAAGTATAACTTTTGTGTAATGTGGTCAGTCGTGAAAGAGTTTAATCTACGGCGGCATTTTGACAGCAAACCCGGAGCTAAGTATGCTAAATTTAGCCTGCAAGAAAAACAAAGAACCACTTCCGCTTCTGAAACTAAGCTAATGGATATTCTGACAACTACAAACCCTGAGTTTTAATATAATAATGACTTAAATATTTGAAACTTGAATACATAATAAATACAGAAACCGTTATTTAACATTACAATAAGGTGTAGTTTAATTTATTTTGATTTACATTGTATTTTGTTACATTCATGCCCTCAGTGGAAATGAGTCTGACCCTTCTGGTTTACTGCGTGCCGCCATCTTGAAACTTTGTTTCGAAATCAAGCCCAGCGCGGAATATTAGCGACATCGCGACAGACGGGCAAGAGAACTAGCATGCAGAAAGACGGGAATTAATTTAAAGCGGAATGAGTGTTATACATGACCGCGGAATTATTCTATTTGGATTTAAAATCAGAATAAACCAGCCACTTACTTCGGAATTAAGTTTAATTCGGAATTCGGAATTAGGTGTTTACACGGTAATTTTTAATCATTTTAAATCGGATTTAATTTTAATTCTGAATTAAAGTGTTCACGTCTTAACGCTTTGGAACATCATTGTGAAATTATTTCATATTTTGTAGACCTGGTTTCTCTCACTCAGGTGAACCTCTGTACATGTTTACCTCCCTAAGATGATTAAAAAAAAAAAAAAAACATAATTTTTCTTCAACATTTATTCATCTTTATTCCTTTTCTCATTTGTTCAGCATCTGTTTGTCATCATTTTGAGTTGTTTCAGCGTGTTTGTGGACTGAAATATCTCTTCAAAGAGCCCTTTGACCCCTGACCTCTCTGGACCCGGTCAGGAAGCCCAGCGCGGTTCTGAATGAACCGGGTCACGTCAGCGGTTCTGAATGAACCGGGTCACGTCGGCGACCGGGCTCCTCTCAGTCTCTGGGTTCAAACCAGCAGCTACTGAGATGACCGCCCTTCTACCTGCGGCCGTTTCAGGGGGAGGATCTTGAGCGTGGCACACCCGAGCAGACCTCAGCACAATCGGACCGTTGTTGCGACTCCGTCAACCCCCCCCCCCCTCCCCCCCCTCCCCCTCCCCCCCTCCTGGAACAGCTGACTCCTGGACCAGGAATGTCACGTCTGCAGAGGCCTCCCACGCTAAAATAGCCGGCGTGCTCCGTCAGCACACCCTCCCCGCGTACGCACGGCTGCCCAACAGCTGACGAGTCTGCCGGGGGGGGGGGGGGGGGGGGGGGGGGCGACGACAGAGTGGACCAGCGCCACGGGGGGAGGGGGAGGGGAGGAGGGGGGAGTCAGGTTACCCCGGACTCCGTCACAGCTTCAGCTGCTGACTTCCACAAGCAACAACGGAACTTTTTATCACCACGTCATTTATTTATTTATTTAACTAAACTAAAGACAAAAAGAAATAATAATAATAATAATAATAAATAAAATAATAATAATAATGTGGGAAATTCCAAGTACCCCCTAAAACCTCTAGAGTAACCTCTTTGTAGAGGTTTTTCTTAAATCCATCAGTTCTGAAAACCGTCTTGGGTTCTTGCTCACGGTGAGATACTGTTATCGCTGTGGGTAACGATGAAATGCATTATGGGAGATGTAGTTTATTGCACTTTAAAGCGGCGTAAGCTTATTTTAAGTCTTAAAATATCGGTTTAAATTTTAAGCTAATAGTGCACAAGCTCTCGAGGGCCACATAAAATGACGTGGCGGGCCACATTTGGCCCGCGGGCCTTGTGTTTGACACGTGTTCTAGAGCAGCCGTTCCTAAACTTCAGAACACAAAGGCCCAATTTGAAACGTGAAAAATCTCCAGCGCCCACCTCAGAACCTTTAATCACAACTGTGATCAACATACAGGACTAGGAACCATTGATTCTGATATTAATGTAAGGGGTCAACAAATAAGGTGACACTTGTCATATTAAGTTAAGATGATGGTAGAATAACACTTAACTGGTTTGTTTTGTTACTTCTTAATGTTTTTAAATCATGTCGTCAATATTTTACAGTAATTAAAAACATATTTAAAAACGATCGAGGATTTAAAACATATTTAATTTTAATGACCTCTCACGGCCCACCTGTAGTACCGCGACAGCCCACCAGGGGGCCGCGGCCCACACTTTGGGAATCACTGCTCTAGAGGATCTATGAGAGCCAGGTGCAGCCAGGTGCTGTTGATCATCAGCAGACCTCCATGAAAGCAGATGTTTTGGCAGTTTGCCCATCTGGAGCGTCCAGGTGTGTGATTTGACACAAGGCCAAAAGGGAAAGACATCAGCAGTGACCTGACAGAAGCAGACATTGTGGCTGGACAACAATAAAGACGGCTATAAAACCATTTGCAAACACTTAGTGCGTTTACATGGGAAGTTTAATTCCTCTTTAATTCAGAATTAAAATTAAATACGATTAAAATGATTAAAAATTACCATGTAAACACCTAATTCGGAATGAAAATGTCCATTCCGAATTAAACTTAATTCCCAAGTAAGTGGCTGTTTTATTCTGATTTTAAATCTGAATAAAATACACAACTACAACCTAATTGAATAAAGATTAATGATGTTCACGTGACTTTTTTAAAAATTATTTTTCACTTAATTTTAACACATTCAAAAGGTCAAAGTTCTCATATTCTGAATAAGTTACTCGATTCTGAATAAATTAAATTTGAGTCAGTTTTGTTTTAAGAAATTAACTTTTTATTTTCAGTCTTGGAATTCATTTAAACAATACATGTTCTGTATAAGTATTCGAAAATATCCTTTTTTTTTTTTCTTTTTTTGCTGGTTTGTTGATAATATCTTTCCTCTAAGTAGAATTTCTTTTCAATATAGTTCTCTTTTGGAAGAAAAAGGAAAAACAGGCGAAATAAACCGAGGAAAGCATCCATCGATGCGTTTCTGTCCGGGGTCTTAGCGGACGCTCGCGGCCGTGTCGGCGTTGTTCAGTTCTGGCCGCCGCAGAGAGGCATGATGGGAAATCTCCTGGCTGTGTTTGAAGCTCGCTGCTCCGCCGGCGGATTTTTGGACCCTCGAATGTGGGAGCGGAGGAGCGCAGGAAAAGTCCCGTAGAGACGCGAGCGGCGTCCCGGGTCACCCGGACGTTAGCCAGCACCAGGGATGCTAAAAAAATTTTAAAAAATAGACTAAAAGAGCTAAATGATGCTCTGCTGCTCGTAGGTTTGACATAAAACCAGCCGATCCGCCACCGGAACCAGCTGCTGGAGTCAACGCTTCAATTTAGTCCCCGTCGTCCGGGTTCTACGGGTAATCCTCACGGGTTTAATCGTTCCCAATCACGGCCTCTCGTTACGCTTTCCTCTCGGGTTCGTCGGCCCGGTTCACTTGCAAAGATCCCACAAACTGCTCTGAGAGGAGCGACCCGGACCGGAACCGGATGGTCCTCGCTCGTTAAAACCAAACAGGAAAGCAACCACTGGCTCCGCCTCTAGTTATAGCTTCGCTCTTTTTCTTTAAAGGAGACATATTATACCCTCTTTTTACCAAAACAAACAAATTAAAAAAAAAAAAAAAAAAGCTAAAGTACAACAGCTCCCTTTTCAGGTCTGTTCACAGCAGCTGGTTATTAGGGGGCGGAGCCAGACACTCCCTCCCTCTGCATCATCTGAAACTGATACTGTGACAAAGATCCAGGCGGGTACGTCGACACTGATCCGGGTCTGTGAGCTCACAGAACCTGAACGGCACATTTTTAGACTCCGTTACCTGAAACTAACAGCCAAAGTCGTCTTAAATCAGACTGTAAATCACCCAAACAGATGTTCTCAACCACAAAAAAAAGAGGCCGCCGCCCCCTCCTTCATGACGTAAGTCTCACTGAATCATCACCGGTGTGTCCGGGTAAAAAGCCCACAACAGCTCCTTCTGAAATCCAGCTGGTTTTCAGGGGGCGGGGCCAGGCGGCTCGACTCCACCCCTTCAGATTTTAATATCGGTACCGCGACCGTTTGATACCCACTAAAGAGAAACACCAGTTACCAAACGATGCGGAGCTGGACAGAACCAAAATATCTGTGATGTCACAAAACCCTAACGTTTCAGACGCTAGCTGCCCAAAGCTAACAGCCGAGGTCGGTTTAAGTCGAGTTCTGCGCCTTTTTACAAAAGCTGTGTCAGTTTCCTGAGGTCTCACTGGAAAATAGCTGGTGCGTTCAGGTACCAAAGGAAAAAAAAATATGCACCTTTATCCAGCTGGGTTTGCTGCTGGGTTTCAGGGGGCGGAGTCAGCCTCACGGTTCGACTCCGCCCCCTCCGCTCTGCAAGAGATTTGTGCTACAGCTCAGGGCCGCCACCGTCACGTGACCTGGAGGTGGGCTTGTGATGTCACAGGTCCCCACAGGTCCGACCGGCTCGCTTTTACGACAGATTTTCCAAACCCGGGTCGACCAGAATCAGGCGAAACCGCCATGTTTGTTCTGGTCGTCTCCTGCAGACGTAACACGATCCAGCGGTCAAAAATGCTATTTCTTCATAATATGTCCCCTTTAAATACAACATATCTCACTCTTTTTTTTTTTTTCAAAAACCAACCGATGAGATGCAACTCATTTACACTTCTTTTTTTTTTTTTGTTTGTTTTGCACTTTCAGAGATTCACACAACCACTCCAAACCCTCAACCCTACAAACTTTTAGAATAATACACCAATAATCCTCTGCACATTTACGCCACAATACTTTAGTAGTTTAGGCTATAACAGCACGGTTGTCATGCACTTCATCTGTCGTTTCTGCTTTTTTTTTTTTTTTTTTTTCCATTTTTTTTATTTTAATTGCTCCGGTTGTGGGTCAGGCGGCCGGGCCGCCGGGTCAGTCGTCGTCCACGTCGTCCCCCTCGGACTCGTCCCGCCTCTCGTACATCTTGTCCCGCTGCCGCTCCTGGATCTCCTTCATCTCCTCCGCGTACCGGCTGAAGGCTCCGCCGAACCGGCCCCAGGCCTTGAACGGGACGGTGATAGAGTTCCGGTAGCTCGGCTTCACCTCGCTCACGCGCAGGAACACGCCGTATTTGTTGGAGCCCACGTCGAAGAAGAAGCGCTTGGAGTCCACCATGATGGAGGTGCCCTCGGGCAGCTCCCCGTGGGGCCCCGCGGCCGAGCCCCCCGCCAGCTCGTCGTCGTCCCCGCCGTAGTCGTCTATGAGCTTCGCCAGGGCGTCCCGGAACTCTATCAGGCCCTGCGCCGGGAGGGCGATGGTCTGGCCGGCCAGCATGCCGCCCACCGGGCCCCCGACGCCGAAGCCCGGTCCTCGGTTTACGGTCTGCCGGATCCGCAGGAACCGCCCCCGCTGGTTCTCCTTCAGGTCCAGGTAGTACTTGCGGTTCTCCCGGACCAGAAACTCGCTCTTGAGAGCCCGCCTGGGCCCGCCGTCCTCCCCGGCGGTGGCCTGGGCTATCTGCTCCGGGCTGCTAGGCCCCAGCTGGGCGTAGTGCTCGATGAAGTCCCCGAGGTAGTCTCGGAACTCCGCGGCCACTGACAGCGAGAGGGTCAAGCGACTTTTGGAGCCCCCGGCCCCCACCTCCGCGATCTTGATGAACCGGCCCTTGCTGTTCTGCTTCACGTCCAGGTAGAAGCGCTTGTTCTGGATGTCGAGGCGCTTGGACGCCAGCTCCTGGGTCTCCTGGTCCCGCCGGAGGTGCTGGAAGCCGCCGCCGCCGCCGCCGCTGCTTCCACCGCGCTCACTCCCGCTGTCGCCATCCGCCATCTTCAGCTCCACCATTCGGCTTCTGCCCCTCCCCTCTCTCTCCTCCGCGCTCCGCGCCACAACTCCCGCCCCTCCTTCTCAGCCGACGGCTGGTACCCTCGAGGGGAGCGCTGTGATTGGCTCACGGACCCGTCGCTCCCGCGGCTTCACACGGATACGACGTTCGTATTGGTCCGTGAATTTTCCCTAGCCACGCCCACACACGAGCTCTCGCTTCGTCCATTGGCTCAGAACCAGGTTCCGTTTGCGTACTTGTCATTACTAAAACTTATTTTTCTCACTTTTATTTTTTTCCTCCAGTTTTTAAATCTCACTTTTTGTGACCTAAAACGTTAAAAATCGGTTTTAAGTGTTCCGGATTTATGTGGTTTAGTTTTCGTCATTCAGGAGATACGTTGTTTCCGGTACGTTACTATGGCAAAAAAAAAAAAAAAAAAAAAAAAAAAGTTTTTTATTTTAATTTTATTTTATTTAAGAAAAAAAAAAACACCACGAATGGACTTTTTTGACTAATTTATTCTACTTGAGATTGACCGAATACAAACAATACCCACTTTATGATTTAAAAGCTAAAAATAACGAGAACAAAACCATAATTCCATAACATGTTGTTGTTGTAGTACCCGGATGTGTCCACAGAGGGCGGTGTCTCCTCACTCCCTTCACGAGACAGCAGCAGCACCTGTGAGATGACGGTTGAAACCACAGGTGTGCAGCTGCTCTTCACGCGGTCTATTTAGTCATAAAACCCTTTCAAAGTATCATGTAGAACATTCTGGAAACAGCAGGGCTGCTTCTAAAAAAAGGACAACAGTTATGTTAAAAAAAAAAAATAGAAAAAAATTGAGTAAATTGTTTTTATTTTAAAAAAAATGTTGAAAAAAGAGAGCAAGATTGTTCTTTTAAAAAGATAGAAATGGGAAAAAATATGAAAAAAAAACTTTAGGAACAACTGTTTCTAAATTTTCTAAACATGTTTTCAAAAAAGAAAAAAGCAGAAACAGTAGGGCTGCTTCTATTTCTGAAAAAAAAAATGTAGAAAAAGTTTTGTTGAGACAAGTTGAACATAAAATTAAAAAAAATTCCTGCCGGCCTCATATTTGAGTTTAAATGTCTTAATCCAGAACAGCTGGTCGCAGCTTCTCTTTTCAGATACTTTGATTTCCCTCCACAGATCAATAATCACATTTAAGGGATTTAAAGGAAAGCGAGACAGGTGATTTTATTTCCCTAAAGTAACTGTAGCGTCGAGGCCCCCTAGTGGCGACAGCAGCTCTGTGCATCTCTGACGTCATCAAACAGAAACGGCTCTGAAAACGGGACTTTTGAGGGTCAGAAGACTCAGACGTGTCCGCCGTTAGAAGAATCTATGACGTCACTCATTCCTGGAGGGGGAGATGACTGGGTCTGTAGGTGCAAAGAGTCTTCAGGACGACAAAGACACAAAGTCACAAAGGAACGAAACAGTTCGCTCAGAGATGAAAACAGCACCATCAGGATTTAGATTTTTATTTCATTTAAATCTGGTTTCACACATCAACAGAAATCTCCACAAATTAGAATTTAAATATAATCCAACTGTACAGAAGAAGAGAGATTCACACTGTTATTGCACAACCCCAGAAACATCTGGAAACATCTGGAAACATCTGGGTCCATCGTGGCTGGTCTCAAGGTGAACCAGCAGGGGTCAGTAGTACCGGGGGAACGTCTGGAAGGGCCCCTGGTACCGGTGGACCGGCGGGGGTCAGTAGTAATGGGGGAACGTCTGGAAGGGCCCCCGGTACCGCTGGACCGGTGGGGGTCAGTAGAACTGGGGGAACGTCTGGAAGGGCCCCCGGTACCGGTGGACGGGGGCCGGTGGACCGGGGGAACGGGGGAGGGCCCCCGGTACCGGTGGACCGGGGGGGGTCAGTAGTACCGGGGGAACGTCTGGAAGGGCCCCCGGTACCGGTGGACCGGCGGGGGTCAGTAGTAACCTGGGGGAAGTCTGGAAGGGCCCCCGGTACCGGTGGACCGGCGGGGGTCAGTAGAACTGGGGGAACGTCTGGAAGGGCCCCCGGTACCGGTGGAACCGGCGGGGTCAGTAGTACCTGGGGGAACGTCTGGAAGGGCCCCCGGTACCGGTGGACCGGCGGGGGTCAGTAGAACCGGGGGAACGTCTGGAAGGGCCCCCGGTACCGGTGGACCGGCGGGGGTCAGTAGAACCGGGGGAACGTCTGGAAGGGCCCCCGGTACCGGTGGACCGGCGGGGGTCAGTAGAACCGGGGGGAACGTCTGGAAGGGCCCCCGGTGTACCGGTGGACCGGCGGGGGGTCAGTAGAACTGGGGGAAACGTCTGGAAGGGCCCCCGGTACCGGTGGACCGGCGGGGTCAGTAGAACCGGGGGGAACGTCTGGAAGGGCCCCCGGTACCGGTGGACCGGCGGGGGTCAGTAGAACCGGGGGAACGTCTGGAAGGGCCCCCGGTACCGGTGGACCGGCGGGGGTCAGTAGAACTGGGGGAACGTCTGGAAGGGCCCCTGGTACCGGTGGACCGGCGGGGGTCAGTAGAACTGGGGGAACGTCTGGAAGGGCCCCCGGTACCGGTGGACCGGCGGGGGTCAGTAGAACTGGGGGAACGTCTGGAAGGGCCCCTGGTACCGGTGGACCGGCGGGGGTCAGTAGAACTGGGGGAACGTCTGGAAGGGCCCCCGGTACCGGTGGACCGGCGGGGGTCAGTAGAACTGGGGGAACGTCTGGAAGGGCCCCCGGTACCGGTGGACCGGTGGGGGGGTCAGTAGGAACCGGGGGGGGAACGTCTGGAAGGGCCCCCGGTACCGGTGGACCGGGGGGTCAGTAGAACTGGGGGAACGTCTGGAAAGGGCCCCGGTACCGGTGGACCGGGGGGGTCAGTAGAACCGGGGGAACGTCTGGAAGGGCCCCCGGTACCGGTGGACCGGCGGGGGTCAGTAGAACTGGGGGAACGTCTGGAAGGGCCCCCGGTACCGGTGGACCGGCGGGGGTCAGTAACCGGGGGAACGTCTGGAGGGCCCCGGTACCGGGGACCGGGGGGGTCAGTAGAACGGGGGAACGTCTGGAAGGGCCCCGGTACCGGTGGACGGTGGGGGTCAGTAGAACTGGGGGAAGTCGACTGGAAGGGCCCCTGGTACGGTTGACCCCGGCGGGGGTCAGTAGAACTGGGGGAAGGACTGGAAGGGCCCCCGGTACCGGTGGACCGGCGGGGGTCAGTAGAACTGGGGGAACGTCTGGAAGGGCCCCCGCAGCTGAGCCGAGGACGGCAGCAGGACCCCCGGGAGCCCCCCGTACTCGTACAGGGGCAGGGAGGAGGCGCCGGTCAGGGGCGGGTACTGGAGGCCGTGAGGGTGGACGTAGGGGCCCGGGGGCGTGGCTGGGGGCGGGGCCTCCGGCTGGTAGGGGCCGTAGGGGCCCCGGTACGCCTGCAGCTCAGAGTAATGCAGGAAGTGAGAGGCCTGGCAGGCCTGAGCCAGCGCGTCCTGGACGGTCCGCTTCAGCTTCATCCGCCGGTTCTGGAACCAGTTCCTGATCTGGGAGCAGAACAGACGCAGACAAGATGGAGGACAAGATGGAGGACAAGATGGAGGACAAGATGGAGGGCAAGATGGAGGAGGATTAAAAATGTGAAAGGAATAAGAGAATAAAAGAGGTCATTAAATGAAATAGATTCAGGTGAAAAAAAAATTTATTAAGATATTTAAAGACAAAAAAACCCAAACCACTCTAAATATAACAGAAGAAAAAAAATTAAAAATTATAATAATAATACTAATAAAATAAGTAAAATTCTGACATAATTAAAACATGTTAGAAATAAACTTTAATTAGATTTGTTTTGACAAATAAAAGGAATTTAAATAATTAAAAACAAATATTTAATTTCATAAGAGTACTGAGAAAAGGTTTCAAATTTAAAAGAAACTTTTCCAGAAATAAGTAAAAATAAGATATGATCAAAACAGAAAATGTAAATCTAAAACCTATAAATAAAAACAACAAAAATAAAATAAAAAAAAATGTTTCTTAAAAGATTTAATATTTTGAAAGACTTTTTATTATATAAAATTTGAGGAAAAAAATGTAAATATCCAGATCCAAAAAATCCAAATAACTAAAATAAATAATAATAATAATAATAAAGTACTTTAAACATCCAAATAATGTAGAAAAAAAGAGGAACATTTAAAGCTAAATTTAGTGGTGAGTTTAATGTTTGTTAATTCTTTTTTTTTTTTTTAATTCAACCTCGTGAAGCTTTAAATCCTGTTTCAAAGCTCAATAATAATGATCCTCTAGTTTTGAAACTGACCAGCTTCAGGTGATCAGAGGTGAGTGGGCGTGGTCTCGCGGCTCACAGTTACCTGTTTGTCGGACAGGTTGAGCTTCCTGCAGAGCTCCGCCTTGTCCTGCGTCCCCAGGTAGGCGTTCCTCTTGAACGCTCGCTCCAGCACGCTGATCTGCTCCGCCGTGAACGCGGTGCGCGGCCTCCTGCCGACCGGCGGCGACGGCGGCGACGCGGAGGCGGAGTCTAAGTGGGCGGAGCCTTCGCTCTCGTATCCGGACGTCTCCTCCTCGGTTTCGCTGCTGAAACCGGCTTCAGCCGCTGGAAATGACGACATTAAAGCTTTAGCCTTTCAAATTAAAACCACTAAATAAACAATTAAAACAAGAACCATTAAAAACGGACAGAGATCACGTTAATTAACATGAACTGTTGTGTGATGTGCCGCCCCCACGTGGTCAGAAGTGATATTAGTAATTAGTGACTTTAATACTTTAAAGGTTTATCACATCAAAAACACCAACAAATACATTACTGAAAATATAGCATTGCAAAATGTTTATTATTTAAAATTCCCTCCCCTTAAATCTTAGTTTATAAATATCTTTTTGGAAAACAGGAGCTGAAATTAAAATAAACAAAAATTATATACATTTATATTCCTAAAAACAATACAAAGTTACATTTGCAAAATATAAATGTTAGAAATATTTAACGTTTTACATACACTTTATTTAATTACCTGCAAAATATTTTACATCTTATTATTTGGTGTAATAAAAAAAAAGAAAACTTGGGTAATTAAAATGATTTAGAAAATAGGACAAATAATCTTTTTTAATTCATTCATTAATACATAAAAAAATGAAAGTTAAGTATAAAACAGAATGTGCAAACTCTTATGTAAAATACTAAAATGCTTTCATTGTTTTTATATAAAATAAATATTTCAAACCCTAGAAAGCCTTAAATATCCTAAAAATGTAATAAAATATCCTGAGCTCAAGCCAAAAAAAAAAAAAAAAAGCCATAATAATAAAATAATAATAATGTTAAGAAATGTAAATGTCAGTCTGGTGGATTATAAATAAATCAAATTAATATTATTTACTTTTCTTTTTTTTCTAAATGAACAGAAAAACTAGAACTCAGGTGAGTTGGTGTTAAATCAGTGTTTCCTGGTCTCACCTGGACCGCTGGCAGATGTTTGCTGCTGCAGAACGTTCTGGATCCTGACGTCTCTCACACCTGAACCTTCCGGATCCGGCCTGCGGTAGAACCCCGGCAGGCTCTCTGAATGCGTCCCGCAGGTCTCCGGTCCCCTGGTCCTGGTCCCGGTCCTGGTTCCTGGTCCTGGTTCTGGTACCGGCTGGCTGCTCTGGGCCATCCACTCGATGGAGAAGTGTCCCCTCATGGCTGTTAGGTCCTGGTCTCTGGTCCCGTCTGGAGCTGCAGGGTTGTGGACCGCCATCTGGACTGGCCTGTTTTTAAAGCAGAGGTCCCTCCTCGTACCGGCCTGAAGATCAAAGCTGCACCCCCCCCAACCCCCCCACCCCCCCTTCAGTTTTCACAACTGGAGTAATTAAGACGTCCCATTCAGTCTCAATGAGGCTGTTACAGCCAGGCTCCAGTGAGTCTGGGAGGACCCCCACCCCCCCCCCCCCCCCCCGCCCCCCCCCCAGACTCCCTCACCTCCCTCCTTCCTGCCTCTGAAACAGATAAGAGAGAGTCACCTCACCCCGAACCGTCTGCATGTCCTCCGCCGTAAACATGAGTGGGGTGAAGGTTTCCCAGCTGGGGGGGGAGGGGGGGGGGGGTCCCTCTGAAGTTCCTGCCTGAAAACATTTACAATTCAAAAATCAGTCTGAACTGATGCCGTCTTGTTTCAGGACAGAAAGCTGCTCATCCTTTAATCATCTCAGGTAGAGCCGAAGGTAAATCAGGTAAATCAGGAAAAACGCTTCCTCCAGGTGAGACGAGGCCTTCAGGTTAATCAGCAACATAATGAGCGCTGAGTGGCTTAGCGCCGAGACGGGAGATAATCCCGGATGATCCGCAGATTAAAGGCTCTCAGAGGGCTTCAGATCAATAACCCCGATCACCCGAACAGACGCTCGGATACGAAACCAGCTCCGAACAACGGTCCAAATGAAAATCAGGTTTAAATCCCATAAACCCAGATTTTATTCACAGAAAACAGAAAACTGGGGAATCGGCTGATTATTTTTGTTTTTATTTGCAGCAACGTGTCAAAACATCTCCAATGATTACGTTAGTTTTCAACAGATTCCGTTACGTGATTGGCTGTAAAAATAGAGAAGTTCATCAGAACCACGTCAGAATAACGTTACGCAGCTTTTTTACGGTTCAAATGTCTCAAATGTCTCATGAACTACAGAACGTAAATATTCAAGGTATCTGGAGGAATCTCTGTGCGCCGGGACGAGACCCAAAATCACCGCTGGTTCCCAGTGACCTCAGCGTCAGTGGATGGACTCAGAACCAGACGGACACCAAGACCTCCAGACTGGAGACCAGGAGGAGACTGGGACCATCACGACCCAGTTAAACCATCTGAGGACGTCTCTGAGGAAGACGAAGGCTCAGTGGAATCATGTCAAAACGGTTTGTGAAAAAAAAAAAAACATTTATTTTAAGAAAATAACAAAAAACTTTTTTTAATTTTCTAACGGATCATATATATATATAGGAAGACATGAAGAACCTTATTAAACTATGAGACATGATCCTGTAGAAATAAAAAAGGACAGTCAAGTGGATAGTTGAGCATTCATCTGTAGTTGGAAGTTGGAATAATCTGAGTTCCCAGTTGGAATTCCAGTTAGAGAAACAGGTAGAAGAAACGTACAACCAACTAAGATTAACCAGGGCCAACTAGGTCTAACTAGAATTAGCTAGGGCCAACTATAGACAACTAGGGTTAACTGGGGCCAACTAGGGTCAACTAAAGTCAACTTGAGTTAACTTGGGCTAACTGGAGTCAACAAGGGTTAACTAGAACCAGCTAGGGTTAAATAGGGCCAAGTAGGGCCAACTAAAGTCAATTAGGGCCAACTAAAGCCAACTAGGGTTAACTATAACCAACTAAGGTTAACCAGAGTCAACTAGGGCTAACTAGAATTAGCCAGGGCCAACTATAGACAATTAGAGTTAACTAGAGCCAACTAGGGTTAACTGGGGTAAACTAGGGTTAATTAGGGCCAGAAAAAGTAAACTAGAGTCAACTAGTGTTAACTCAGGCTAACTAGAGACAACATGGGTTAACTAGAACCAACTACGGTTAAGTATAACCAACTAAAGTCAACTAGGGCCAACTAATGGTTAACTACAACCAACTAGGGTTAACTAGGGTCAACTAGAGTCAACCAGGCCCAACTAGAGCCAACTAGGGCTAACCAGGGCCAACTATGGCTAACTAGCATTAGCTAGGGCCAACTACAGGCAACTAGGATCAACTAGAGTTAACTGGATCCAACTAGGGCCAACAAAAGTCATCAAGGTCTAACTAAGGCCAACTAGGGTTAACTAGGACTAGCTAGGGTTAACTGGATCCAACCAAGGCCAACTAGAGCCAACTAGGGTTAACTGGATCCAACCAGGGCCAACTAGAGTTAACTAGAGCCAACTAGGGTTAACTGGATCCAACCAGGGCCAACTAGAGTTAACTAGAGCCAACTAGGGTTAACTGGATCCAACCAGGGCTAACCAGGGCCAAAGTATTCTCAAGCTGAAGTCAAAGACAGACAGTGAAGTGAAGCTGAATCTTCAGTGGATGAAACCAAACACTGAATGATTGTTTTCACTCATCATGTTTCTGTTGACGTTAACAATAATATTAATATTAATATTAACGTTAATGTTAATGTTGAACGTTAACATTAAATGACGTTTCCTGGTATTTCGCCTGATGATATTAAAACTACGTGGAGGCTTCATCCTGCTGCAGAAATAATCACTGATGTTTCCACAGGAAACAATCAAATGATCCTGGACCTCCTGGTTCTGGTTCTGGAAGGGTTCCCAGTTCCCAGTTCCCAGTTCCCAGATCCCAGAGACGTTCCTGGACTGGCGTTAAACATCTCAGCCGTCTGCGTTTGTTTTTGTGTTACGTTTCTCTGCGTGGACACAAACAGATGAAGCGTGATGTGTTTGTGTGTGAACGCTGCTTATCCATGACGACAGAGGTCCTGGCCCCGCCCAGTCTACCCCCCCCCCCCCCCCCCCCCTCCAGGGGCCGCTGCTGTCTGTGGGGCCACGGACCCCCACCAGGCTGCTCTCTGATTGGCTCCATTCAGAGCCTTTCATCTCTAATGGGCCTGTTTGCTGCTCTGTTATGGACACAAATACCCCCCCCCCCCCCCCCCCCCGTCCTGTCCCAGTCACCCCCACCCCCCCAGTCCCTGTCCCAGTCCCCCCCCCCAGTCCCCGTCTCCCCCAGTAGACCAGAGGGAGACATGACGTCAGCTCAGATCTCCGTTCATCTGACTCGTCGTTCAGCACAGTTACATGATGTTTTTTAATTCAGAATTAAACTGGAGGAGCTCTGAGGTCCATCTGGTCCCGGTCCTGGACCTGGAGGAGGTCTGAGGTCCATCTGGTCCCGGTCCTGGACCTGGAGGAGCTCTGAGGTCCATCTGGTCCCGGTCCTGGACCTGGAGGAGCTCTGAGGTCCATCTCTGTCTTCTGAGTCCCGATGATCCAGAACATCTTTTAAATGAAGAAGCTGCTCTGATTCCAGTTATGAATGAACGACCATCAGACCATCAGCTCTGGTGGTCTGTTAGTATAATTAACTGCATCACTAAAGTCGTCATTAGTGAATTAATTAACTCTAAAAACCTTAACAAAAACTGACTCAGAAACATTAAAGAGACCAGACCTCCTTTAGAGTTTTTAACCAAACCAACAGGTTTATAATAAACCATCAGAGAGGACGTCTGTCTGGTGAAGATTACAAGGTTCTGAGCTGGAGCTCTGGAGGACGTGACCTGCTGAAACGGGTCAGAACTCACATCCATGAACAAACGGGTCACGTGATCCAGATTGAAGGTTCTGATGAATCTTCAGTCGTATAAACTGAGTTGAAGGATGTTTTTTGGACTCAATCAGGTGATAAATTAATCAGAAACAACTTTTCTGATCCGTCTCTGCCAGAACGGCTCGTTAATGTGAGTTTAACGAGGTTTAATCCTGTAACAACATCTGTCGGTGACATCAGCATGTTTACCAGCTTAGAAACCAGCAGCTGGATGGAGGATCAACTAGAGTTAACTGGATCCAACTGGGGCTAACTAGAGTTAACTAGGGTTAACTGGGATAAACTAGAGTTAACTGGATCCAACTGGGGCTAACTAGAGTTAACTAGGGTTAACTGGGATAAACTAGAGTTAACTAGGGCCAACAAAAGTAATCTAGGGCCAACTAAGGCCAACTAGGGTTAACTAGTGCTAGCTAGGGTCGACTAGGGCCAACTAGACCCAACTAGAGCCAACTAGGGTTAACTGGATCTAACTAGGGCTAACTAGAGTTAACTAGGGCCAACTAGAGCCAACTAGAGTTAACTGGATCCAACTAGGGCTAACTAGAGTTAACTAGGGCCAACTAGAGCCAACAAGAGTTAACTGGATCCAACTAGGGGCAACTAGAGTTAACTGGATCCAACTAGAGTTAACTGGATCCAACTAGGGCCAACTAGAGTTAACTGGATCCAACTAGAGTTAACTGGATCCAACTAGGGCCAACTAGAGTTAACTGGATCCAATTAGGGCTAACTAGAGTTAACTAGGGCCAACTAGAGCCAACTAGAGTTAACTGGATCCAACTAGAGCCAACTAGAGTTAACTGGATCCAACTAGAGTTAACTAGAGTTAACTAGGGCCAACTAGAGTTAACTGGATCCAACTAGGGCTAACTAGAGTTAACTAGGGCCAACTAGAGTTAACTGGATCCAACTAGGGCCAACTAGAGTTAACTGGATCCAACTAGAGCCAATTAGAGTTAACTGGATCCAACTAGGGCTAACTAGAGTTAACTAGGGCCAACTAGAGTTAACTGGATCCAACTAGAGCCAACTAGAGTTAACTGGATCCAACTAGGGCTAACTAGAGTTAACTGGATCCAACTAGAGCCAACTAGAGTTAACTGGATCCAACTAGAGTTAACTGGATCCAACTAGGGCTAACTAGAGTTAACTTGGGGACCGACATCAGCATGTTTACCAGCTTAGAAACCAGCAGCTGGATGAAGGAAATTAAGAGGCGGGACCAGAACCGTAGAGGCCTCCAGAGACCAGCTCGGGACCTTTGACCCCGACGGACCCAGTTGATGGACCCGGTTGATGGACCCGGCTGATGGAACCAGTTGATGGACCCAGTTCATGGACCCGGTTGATGGACCAGGTTGATGGAACCAGTTGATGGACCCAGTTCATGGACCCGGTTGATGGACCCGGTTGATGGAACCCATTGATGACCCCCGGTTGATGGACCAGGTTGATGGAACCAGTTGATGGACCCAGTTCATGGACCCGGTTGATGGACCAGGTTCACATGAATGTTTCAGAACCAGCAGCGGGGCAGCGGAGGAACCACTCAGGACGCGTCCCTTTGATGCTGCTGGACTCCTGTATGCGGATCGAGGCGCTGATGACGCCTAATAATCATTGATCTCATTGATCTGCGGTTCCCGCCCCGTCTGTAACAGCCAGTTAAGGCCTCTTCCCCGTCCCATTGATCCCTATCAGCCTCATCAAAGGCTCCCGGGGCTTTGATGGGGCCGGTGGGACTGGTCCCAGTGGATGGGGGGGGGGGGGGGGGTCCCAGTGGAGGAGCAGGGCTGGACTCCCCTCAACCTGGGGGGGGGGATAATAATGGGGGGGGGGGGGGGGTGGGGGGGGGGGGGGGGGGGGGGTAATAAACTGGTCTTTCTTCTGAATGAACTGGTTAGAAGCTGACTGACTGATCTGGTCTCTGATTGGTCGTTTATAAATAAACTGCTCTAATTTTACTGAGTCCGTCTTTGATCACATGGTGTTAATTAAAAACTAAAATAAAACATGTTGATCATCAGGCATTGATCCATTGATTAACTGATCAAAAGCAGCAGTGCAGAACTCTATAAAAGCAGATGTTCTGTTAACACAACGCCAAGAGGGAAAGGCATCAGCAGTTATTTCAGAGAAAAGAAAAACGGTTATATAAACCAATTTCCAAACTTTCTGTGACGAGGAAGATTATTCACATGTGGAAGACACTAACGGCAGCCGTCCCCTGGAGTGGAGACGTCCCAGCAGGAGCCTCCGGGCCTCACCGGGCCTCACCGGGCCTCACCGAGGTTCTGGAACCCTCAGGTCCACCTCAGCAGACCCAGAAGGAGGAACCACCACTCGTTATTTTAAAAAGTCCAGAATCTGGTTTTAGCCTCCAGACTGACCTCAAACGTCCTCCAGGGATCTGTTATACAGCTGCGTCTCTGGGACGGACGTCCTCGTCTCCGTCTCTGGGACGGACGTCCTCGTCTCCGTCTCTAGGAGCTCATCTCAAGCAGTGAGTTAATATTCTGACTTCAATTTTGTAAAATGACGTCACGATGATATTTTCATAATAACAAGTTCTATTTGATCAGGTGACTTGTTACATTTCTACTCAGAAGTAGCATGAAAAGGGGCGGGGCTAACTTCAGAGCAGGTCAGCGATTGGTTATCAACTCCTTTAGTCACATGTCGAGTTAAACTAAATAAATATTTCCTGCTTTTCCGTCATGTTTCTGCTGATAACTGAACATGTGAGCGGTTCCATCAGCAGCAGCTGATGTTGATTCGTGAGCTCGTGCAGGAAAAGGTCAGCTGACCAGGAAGCGCCTGGACGCCGGAGGAGACGAAGGTGCGAGCGGCGACACCAGCTTTGATGTGAAACCCGTATTTAGAGGTTAATGAGGCCGTTAGGAGGAGGAGAAGGAAACGCCGGCCAGTTCACACCTGCAGGAGGATCTGCAGCTCCGGACCAGCATGAACCAGCATGAACGGCCACGTAGAGGGAAAAAAAGATCCCATTTTAATCACCCGGGGCTGCTGGGAGATTTAATTTACAACAACTCATATTTAAATCAAGTCATCACAATGTTTTATATAAAATCTTACTCTGATGAGTATTTGTGTTTCATATCATCTCAGATGGTTTGGAGAAAAGCTAAGAGTTCCTGCTTGGAGCAGATGTGGAAGTAAAAGATCATGTAGTTCCTCTACCGACCTCTAGAGACCAGATACAGATAGAAGAACTGCAGTCTGGTACAGAAAACAGGTTTGAGCTCCACTGTAAAAGAATATAAAGTTACAAATGTGTGACAGCTGCTCTGCTGATTATGGTGTCAAATGTTCATCTGTCACCTGGCAGAGGAACCGCAGCCTCTAGTGGTCGGTAGAGGAACCGCAGCCTCTAGTGGTCGGTAGAGGAGATGCAGCCTCTAGTGTCGGTAGAGAACCTGCCTGTGGTGGTAGAAAGAGGAGCAGCCTCTAGCGGTCAGTAGAGGAACCCTCTAGTGGTCGTAGAGAAGGAATGCAGCCTCTAGTGGTCACAGCCTCTAGTGGAACCCGCAGCCTCTAGTGGTCGGTTGGTAGAGGAACCGCAGCCTCTAGTGGTCAGTAGAGGAACTGCAGCCTCTAGCTGTGTAGTTAGCAGCCTCTAGTGGTCAGTAGAGGAGATGCAGCCTCTAGTGGTCGGTAGAGGAATGCAGCCTCTAGTGGTCGCAGCCTAGTGGTCGGTAGGAACTGCAGCCTCTAGTGGTCGGTAGAGGAACCGCAGCCTCTAGTGGTCGGTAGAGGAGATGCAGCCTCTAGTAGGGTCGGTAGAGGAACCGCAGCCTCTAGTGGTCAGTAGAGGAGATGCAGCCTCTAGTGGTCGGTAGAGGAACCGCAGCCTCTAGTGGTCGGTAGAGGAAACCGCAGCCTCTAGTGGTCGGTAGAGGAACCGCAGCCTCTAGTGGTCGGTAGAGGAACCGCAGCCTCTAGTGGTCGGTAGAGGAACCGCAGCCTCTAGTGGTCGGTAGAGGAACCGCAGCCTCTAGCGGTCGGTAGAGGAACTGCAGCCTCTAGTGGTCGGTAGAGTAACCATGGTCGGTAGAGGAACCGCAGCCTCTAGTGGTCGGTAGAGGAACCGCAGCCTCTAGTGGTCGGTAGAGAGCCGCAGCCTCTAGTGGTCGGTAGAGGAACCGCAGCCTCTAGTGGTCGGTAGAGGAACGCAGCCTCTAGTGGTCGGTAGAGGAACCGCAGCCTCTAGTGGTCGGTAGAGGAGATGAGCCTAGCCGCAGCCTCTAGTGGTCGGTAGAGGAACCGCAGCCTCTAGTGGTCGGTAGAGGAACCGCAGCCTCTAGTGGTCGGTAGAGGAACCGCAGCCTCTAGTGGTCGGTAGAGGAACCGCAGCTCCTCTAGAGGTCAGCCGCAGCCTCTAGTGGTCGGTAGAGGAACCGCAGCCTCTAGTGGTCTGTGGTCGGTAGAGAAACCGCAGCCTCTAGTGGTCGGTAGAGGAACTGCAGCCTCTAGCGGTCGGTAGAGGAACCGCAGCCTCTAGTGGTCGGTAGAGGAACCGCAGCCTCTAGTGGTCGGTAGAGAGGAACCGCAGCCTCTAGTGGTCGGTAGAGGAACCGCAGCCTCTAGTGTCGGTAGAGGAACCGCAGCCTTCTAGTGGTCGGTAGAGAACCGCAGCCTCTAGTGTCGGTCTCTCTAGTGGTAGGAAACCGCAGCCTCTAGTGGTCGGTAGAGGAACCGCAGCACCGCAGCCTCTAGTGGTCGGTAGAGGAACCGCAGCCTCTAGTGGTCGGTAGAGGAACCGGCCTCCTATAGTGGTCGGTAGAGGAACCGCAGCCTCTAGTGGTCGGTAGAGGAACCGCAGCCTCTAGTGGTCGGTAGAGGAACTGCAGCCTCTAGTGGTCGGTAGAGCCTCTAGAGAGGACTGCAGCCTCTAGTGGTCGGTAGAGGAACCGCAGCCTCTAGTGGTCGGTAGAGGAACCGCAGCCTCTAGTGGTCGTAGGTCGGTCGAGAAACCGCAGCCTCTAGTGGTCGGTAGAGGAACTGCAGCCTCTAGTGGTCTGGTGGTCGGTAGAGGACCGCAGCCTCTAGTGGTCGGTAGTAGGAACCGCAGCTCTAGTGGTCGGTAGAGGAACTGCAGCCTCTAGTGGTCTGTGGTCGGTAGAGGAACCGCAGCCTCTAGTGGTCTGGTCGTAGAGAAACCGCAGCCTCTAGTGGTCGGTAGAGGAACTGCAGCCTCTAGTGGTCGGTCTAGAGGAACCGCAGCCTCTAGTGGTCGGTAGTCCCTTAGTGGTCGTAGAGAAACCGCAGCCTCTAGTGGTCGTAGAGAACCGCAGCCTCTAGTGGTCGGTAGAGGAACTGCAGCCTCTAGTGGTCGGTAGAGGAACGCAGCCACTAGTGGTCGGTAGAGGAACCGCAGCCTCTAGTGGTCGGTAAAGGAACTGCAAGCCGCAGCTCTAGTGGTGGTAGAGGAACCGCAGCCTCTAGTGGTCGGTAGAGGAACTGCAGCCTCTAGTGGTCTTGGTAGAGGAACTGCAGCCTCTAGTGGTCAGTGGTCGGTAGAGGAACCGCGGCCTCTAGTGGTCGGTAGAGGAACTGCGGCCTCTAGTGGTCGGTAGAGGAACCGCGGCCTCTAGTGGTCGGTAGAGAAACCGCAGCCTCTAGTGGTCGGTAGAGGAACTGCAGCCTTAGTGGTCGGTAGAGGAACTGCAGCCTCTAGTGGTCGGTAAAGGAACTGCAGCCGCAGCCTCTAGTGGTCGGTAGAGGAACCGCAGCCTCTAGTGGTCGGTAGAGGAACCGCAGCCACTAACTCGGCTACATGAAGGTAAATCAGTGGACTGAAATCTCATGTTTGTCATTTTGTCAAATTCAATTCAACTTTATTCGTAAAGCGTCTGTTACAATGTTAATTGTCTCCAGGTCTTTACAGAGACTCAGATCATGACCCCCCGAGCAAATATCATTAACTAAAATTATAATACTAAATCCAAATCAAGGATAAGGTAAAAAACTAGTACTGTAGTACTCTGGTACTGTAGTACTGTAGTACTCTGGTACTGTAGTACTCTGGTATTGTAGTACTGTAGTACTCTGGTACTGTAGTACTGTAGTAGTACTGGTAGTAGTACTCTGATAGTGTAGTACTCTGGTATTGTAGTAGTGTAGTACTCTGGTACTCTGGTACTGTAGTACTCTGGTACTGTAGTACTCTGGTACTGTAGTACTCTGGTAGCAGTAAAGGTTAAAGTAGTAAAACTGTTTTTGAAGCGTTACATGTAGTACTCTGTGAACTGTACCTGTCGGCTCCTCAAGTAGCTCTGTACTGCCTGGTACTGTAGTATGTTGTAGGTCTCTGCACACTGTAGTACTGTGGTACTCTGGTACAGTAGGTACTGAATCTGTACAGGTGAGTACACAGGTGTGTTCATGATCCGAAGCTTCCTGAACGTCTGAACTTCTGCTCCATTGATCTGTTATTGATTCTCTTCTTCTTTCAGTCTCTTCATGAGGGACCCTCACCTGTCCAGGTGAGGGCCAGGCTCCCAGGACTCTGGTTCTGGACCTCCTCAGGCGTTCCTCTCTGAGGGGGGGATGTAGTCCAGACCCAGGTGGGCAAAGATCTCCTCCTCCGATGCAGCTCTCAGGTACGTCTTCTGTAACAGAGGACAAGCGTCTCCGCTGAGGTGAAACCATCTGGCGTCCAGGTGTGTGTCAACATAATGCCAGGAGGGAAAGACATCAGCAGCCAGGAGATAGCTGTCAGTCTCAGGAGAGGACGTCCCAGCAGGTCCGTCTCAGAGCGTCCAGGTGTCCCCGAGGGCGCTACTGTGTGTCTGCTGCTCACCTGTGTGTTGTCGTACAGGGCGTGGCTGCTCAGGGACACGCCCCTCTCGTACCCCGCCCACCGCCGCAGCTCCCTCTCGAACAGCTGCAGAGAACAACGGCGGTCAGAAAGGAGGGGGCGGAGCCGACGGTGAGCGTGGACCGCGGGGGGGGCTCACCTTGGATCCGGTCCAGCCCAGCAGCGCGAACGCAAACTGGCTGACAGGTGAGACGACCAGGTCCACCCTGACGGCCCTCCAGGGTCTGAGGACAGGCAGGTGTCCTCTGGTCCTGCCGTCCACCTGTGTCTCCGTCCTCCTGGGGGTCCTCAGCTCCTGGTCCCTGCTTCCTCTGGAGCTTAAAGATGGAGAAGCACCTCTCAAAGCGGTCCATGTTGGACGAGGGGACGTCCAGGACCGTCTGAGGAATCCAGGTAGGAGTTCCTGGTCGTCTTCTGGTACAGAAGGAAGCCCTGGTGGACAGAGAGAGAGAGAGAGAGAGAGAGAGAGAGAGAGAGAGAGAGAGAGAGAGAGAGAGAGAGAGAGAGGAGAGGAGCGAGAGGAGAGAGAGAGAGGGGGCGGGGCTTAAAGGTGAAGGAGTCATCCATCTATCATCCATCCATCCATCCATCCGTCTATGGATCCACCCATCCATCCATCCATCCGTCTATGGATCCACCCATCCATCCATCCATCCATCCATCCATCTATGGATCCACCCATCCACCCACCCTCCATCCATCCGTCTATGGATCCATCCATCCATCCATCCACCCATGGATCCATCCATCCATCCATCCAGCCATCTAGGGAGCCATCCATCCATCCATCCATCCATCTCCATCCATCATCTCTATGGATCCACCATCCATCCATCCATCCATCCACCATCCATCCATCCTCCATCCTCCATCCTGGAGCCATCCACCCATCCATCCATCCATCCATCCATCCATCCATCCATCCATCCCATCCATCGTCTATGGATCCATCCATCCATCCATCCATCCATCCATCCTCCATCCATCCAATCCCCATCCATCCATCGCCATCCATCCATCCATCCATCCATCCATCCATCCAGGGATCCATCCATGTCCATCCACCCATCCATCCATCCATCCATCCATCCATCCATCCATCCTCCTATGGATCCATCCATCCATCCATCCATCCATCCATCCATCCATCCATCCATCTCCATGGATCCACCCCATCCATCCATCCATCCATCCATCCATCCATCCATCCATCCATCCACATCCATCCATCCAATCCATCCATCATGTCATGGATCCATCCATCCATCCATCCATCCCTCCATCCTATGGATCATCCATCCATCCATCCATCCATGATGGGCCATCCCATCCATCCATCCATCCATCTCCGTCTATGGTCCATCCATCATCCATCCATCCATCCATGGATCCATTCCATCCATCCATCCATCCATCCATCCATGGTCCATGGATCCACCATCCATCCATCCATCCATCCATCCATCCATCTGTCTAGGATCCACCATCCATCCATCCATCCATCCATCCATCTGTCTATCCCATCCATCCCATCCATCCATCCATCCATCCATCCATCCATGTCTATGGCCACCATCCATCCATCCATCCATCCATCTGTCTAGGAGCCATCCACCCATCCAGGATCCATCCCATCCATCCATCTCCATCATCCATCCATCCATCCATCCATCCATCCATCCATATGGAGCCATCCATCCATCTGTCTATGGATCCACCCATGGATCCACCCATCCATCCATCCATCCATCCATCCATCCATCCATCCATCTGTCTATGGATCCACCCATCCATCCATCCATCCATCCATCCATCCATCCATCCATCATCCATCCATCCGGATCCACCATCCATCCAGGGATCCATCCATCCATCCATCCATCCTCTATGATCCACCCATCCATCCATCCATCCATCATCCAATCATCCATCCATCCCATCCTATGGATCCATCCATGTCTATGGATCCATCCCATCCTGGATCCACCCAATCCATCCATCCACCATCCATCCATCATCCTCCATCCATCCATCCATCCATCATCCATCCATGGTCCACCCATCCATCCATCCATCCATCCATCTGTCTATGGAGCCATCCATCCATCCATCCATCCATCCATCTGTCCATGGATCCACCCATCCATCCATCCACCCATCCATCCATCCATCCATCCATCCATCCATCCATCCATCTGTCTATGGATCCACCCATCCATCCATCCGTCTATGGATCCACCCATCCATCCATCCATTCCACCCATCCATCCATCTATCCACCCATCCATCCATCTGTCTATGGATCCACCCATCCATCCATCCATCCATCCATCCAATCATTCATCCATCCATCCAGATGGATGGATGGATCCATAGACAGATGGATGCATAGACGGATGGATGGATAGATGGATGGATAGATGGATGGATAGATGGATGGATAGAATGGATGGATGGATGGATGTACAGATCTAAATCCTCATAAATCCCGAGGCCCCTGAGCTGCAGGTGACATCACAGGTGACCTGGTCCGGTTCTTTTTATCCAGTCTGTGGGCCGGTCCTGGAGACCGTTGACCTACAGAAATCATCCACCTGTCTGAACGGTTACCTGCGACTCCAACCAGGACACCACCTTAGCCGTCAGTCCCGCCTCCCTGCCCTCCTCCGGGTGCGTTATCAGGAAGTCCACATCGTGGCCCGTCGGCTTCCCTCTGAAAAAACGAAAGTTTAGTTTCAGGTGGAGCTTCTTCTGGACCCTGAACTGTGATGGGACGCTCGAAGCTTCACCGTCTGAATCCTCCGGTCAGAACCACCCGGGCCCCCGGCAGCACCGCGGCCACGGCGTCCTCCACGATCCGCCCGATGGCGTCGGCCTCCGCCTTCGTGACCGGCTGGTTGACGTCGTCGTAGTGCTCCAGACCTGCGGGGCCACAGAGAGAAGACGTGATCATCTGGCTGGAAGCTACACGGCCGGACGCCAGGCGGCGGGGTCAACGTGGGGCTCGCGGTCCCGCCGAGGGTCACTCTGGCACCCGACAGGGCCGGGAATCGACCCAGCGACCTCCCGGTTTAACCTCAGAGAAGGGACGGACCCGCCTGCTGGGCTCGGTTCAGCGTCTGTCCCGAGTCCCGGAGCTGCTGGAGGTCGTGTATCCCGTCTCTGATCCACCGGTCGGCTGTTTTTGTCCCGACGCCGAAGATCCCCGTCAACACCTGGAAGACATTCAGAGAAACGTCACAGAGACACCTGACGCTTGTCCTGAGCGTCGACGGTTGAACCACGTAGCTAAAACTCGCTGATCTGAGTCCAAACATGAAGGTACTGGAATGAAGACAGACGTTTATGGAGGAAATGAGGCGTGAAAATTAGGGCTGGGCAACAATTAAAATTTTTAATCTGGCTTAATTGCATGATTTTCCTGATTAATTGCATGATTTCCCTGATTAATCACGATTAACCGCATGATTTCCCTGATTAATCGCATGATTTCCCTTATAATCACGATTAATCGCATGATTTCCCTGATTAATTGCGGTTAATCGCATGATTTCTCTGATTATCAGGATTAATCGCATGATTTCTCTGATTAACCGCGATTCATCGCATGATTTCCCTGATTAACCGCGATTCATCGCATTGTTTCCCTGATAAATTGTGATTCATCACATGATTTCCCTGATTAATCACAATTAATCACATGATTTCCCTGATTAATAACAATTAATCGCATGATTTCCCTGATTAATCACGATTAATCGCATGTTCCTGATAAATCGCGATTATTGGAAGATTTCTCTGATTATCACGATTCATCGCATGATTTCCCTGATTAATTGCGATTAATCGCATGAGTTCCCTGATTAATTGTGATTAATCGCATGAGTTCCCTGATAAATCGCATGATTTCCCTGATAAATCGTGATTAATCGCAAGATTTCCCTGATTTATTGTGATTAATCGCATGATTTCCCTGATTAATCACATGATTTCCCTGATTAATTGCGATTCTTCGCATGATTTCCCTGATTAATTGCGATTCTTCGCATGATTTCCCTGATTAATTGCGATTCATCACATGATTTCCCTGATTAATCGCGATTAATCGCATGATTTCCCTGATAAATCGTGATTAATCGCAAGATTTCCCTGAATTATTGTGATTAATCGCATGATTTCCCTGATTAATTGCGATTCTTCGCATGATTTCCCTGATTAATCACGATTAATCGCATGATTTCCCTGGTTAATCACATGATTTCCCAGATTAATCGCGATTAATCGCATTGTATACGCAAAATCAAATAATGAATTAAAAAGTAGTGTAAAGGTCACTTTTATTTAAAGGTTCTGCTGCCATATGAACTAAAGTGTCATAACATTTGTTGTTCAAACACTTTTAACATCAGCACTTGTCAGTAACACATATTTAGTGTAAATCTCATCTTAAAAAATATAAAATAAAGTAAAGCTTATTGCCACTGTCAGGACATTAATGTCATCCTGTTTTTATAAAAAATTAAAAGTCTACAAACAAAATCCAACGTAATGAAACTCATCTGATCTTGGTGGTTCGTGGACGTCCACCTCCACCGTAACAACCACACCCTCGTTTACCCTCTAACGAACCTTCAGAGCCTTGAAGCGCTCAGACGCTTTGGTGGACTGGACTTCGCTGGACGCTCCGGTCTCCAGGACGTCCTGCAGGACCAGAGATGGAGACGTGATGGTGGCGTCTGTGGTGCGAGACGGCGGTTCTTCAAACATCTCCACCCACCTTGATGACTCTGAGGGAGTGGTCTCCCAGACAGGGCAGCCCCCTGAGCTCCGACACGCCGCTCACCGGCG
>JAGFBZ010002523.1:60000-106694 GCA_018398805.1 Hirundichthys speculiger
AGTCAGTTATTGAGAGTTTCTTCTTAAATATTTGGATGTTTATAAAGTCAGAAATTCAGTCAATTCTTACTTGTTTGTTTAGAAGGTCTGAAATTTTGACCATCTTTCTTTTTTTGGCAATTCTTTAAAATGATATAAAAATCAGAAAAAAGTTCTTGCAGATCGACACATTTTTATGTCAGAAATTCTAGTTTTTTTCTTCTGAGTTTATAAGGTCAGATTTTTTTTTCTAGCAAATTTTCAAGTTTATTGAGCCAAAAAATTTTAAGTTTTTCTTGCAAATTTGTGAAGTCAAAGATTTTTTTATTCTATTTTATTTTTAAGTTTAAAAAAATTAATTGTTCTCATCAAATATACGGGGTTTTTAGTCAGAAATTCAAAGTTCTGATTTTATAGAGACATGAATTCTTCCAGATTTGTAGTTTTATTAAGTCAGAGAGTTTTTTTCTCGCCAGTTTATTAATCACTGACCGACTCTTCCGGCGGTGTCGCCGTCATTAACTTCCCCCTCTCACCTGAAAAGCTCCTCCACCCGGAATCCGTTCCTCCGTCCGAGCTGAGACAGAAAAGTTCTGCGACTCGCTCCCATTTTCCTTTCCAGCAAGAATAAAACCACCCGAGGGAACTTAACTGGTGTCTTTTACTCCGGCCCGGTTTCCCCCGGTTCTCCCGGTAACCGAGGAACCGAGTTTTCTTCGCTTCAGCGGAACCATAGTCCCTGGAAAGGACGTCGAATAGTCAGAAAAAAGTCGTTTAACGTAAAAAAAACGCATTCTTAAAAACTCCGGAGTCAAACCGAGGTGTCTGCAAGAACCGACTGGGTTAGTAAAGCCGGTTAGTAGGTCACACATCTGAGTTTTAAACGGCTCCTAACGACCGCAACCGGATCCGGCTGTAACGCATCGTTGAAGGCGCCGCAGCAAAATAGATCCGACCAGAAACAGGGCGCGCTGGCGTTGTATGGAAGCCTGTTAGTGCCAAATATAAATAAATAAAATAAGACACAGGGAATAACATAGAGTGGAAGTAGTAATACAACTGTAAACAGTAACCAAATAAGCCGTTTGGATTTATTAGTTTACTTTCTTGGTTTTTTTTTTTTTTTTTTTGCTCGTTTTCAGTGTCTTCCACTTATACGTTTCTAAGCAATTTGATCTAAAATTCGGCTTTTCTTTTTCCCCAGTTGTTTCAAACAAACTCTCACCCTGATATAAACTGGCAACAAGACTTCTTTTCTTCCTTTTTATTTATTTATTTATTTATTTATTTTTATTTTTTGCTGTGCAGGTTCATTTTTCCCGCCGAACGTGAATCTGAAGTTTATATTCAGAAATCTTTCATGTTTTCTTCATAAAGTGCACGAGCACGACCCTAAAACCTCTGGACCCGGTTCTGCAGGGACCGGGTTTCAGTTTCCTGTTCCCTGACTTCTGCTCTGCCCCGCGTGCGTGTGGATCATCGGCGTCAGCTGACTGACACCAGTCTGCCCCCCTCCCCCTCCCCCCGCCTCTCTGATCATATGACCGCTCGCTCCTCGCTGCGCTTCCTCAAACTTTCTGCCTTCCTCGCGCGTCCTGCGCATGCGGCTCGGACCAACCCAACAGACCCGCGAGAGCAGGAAACGAAACCGGACCGGACTGAAACGGCAGCTGCGGGTCCGGGATCAGCGCTGCGGAGGGTCCAGATGGCGGGTCGGAGGAGCGGAGCCAGAACCGGAGCCGGAGGCCGGCGGGGCGGACTGCCAGCCGCCGCCGCCGCCGCCGCCGTCCTCCTCGCGCTGCTCACCTGCTGCGTCAGGTGCGCGGGCGGAACCAAACCCAGCAACATCATCCTCGTGCTCGCGGACGACCAGGACGTCCAACTAGGGGGGATGGTGAGTAAATACATCTATTTAAAAAAAATTAATTGAAACCATAATCGATCGCAGATGAGGCTCGTGACCGCGCTGTGACGTAACCGCAACTTAACGCGTGTTTAAAGCGTGCAAACTTTGAGACAAACACAAACTTCATCCTCTTCTCACGTGACGTCAGCAGAAAACAGTCTTTGACTCTTCTGGTTTTATTTCTGTAAAAACCTGTTAAAGAAGATTCGACCTCAGCAAATAACTTTTTCACTTCCTCATTAACTTCAAAAATAAATATGGGATAAAAATAAACACAAAACAAGTTTAGTATAAGAAATAAGAAATACCCAGTAACTCTGGAGGTCCAACTCAGTCCTCTGGAGGTCCACCTCAGTCCTCTGGAGGTCCACCTCAACCCTCTGGAGGTCCACCTCAGTCCTCTGGAGGTCCACCTCAACCCTCTGGAGGTCCACCTCAGTCCTCTGGAGGTCCACCTCAATCCTCTGGAGGTCCACCTCAGTCCTCTGGAGGTCCACCTCAGTCCTCTGGAGGTCCACCTCAACCCTCTGGAGGTCCACCTCAACCCTCTGGAGGTCCACCTCAACCCTCTGGAGGTCCACCTCAGTCCTCTGGAGGTCCACCTCAACCCTCTGGAGGTCCACCTCAGTCCTCTGGAGGTCCACCTCATCCTCTGGAGGTCCCACCTCACCCTCTGGAGGTCCACCTCTGGAGGTCCTCTGGAGGTCCACCTCAGTCCTCCTCTGGAGGTCCACCTCACTCAGTCCACCTCTGGAGTCCACCTCAGTCCTCTGGAGGTCCACCTCAGTCCACCTCATCTGGAGGTCCACCTCTCTGGAGGTCCACCCAATCCTCTCTGGAGGTCCACCTCAACCCTCTGGAGGTCCACCTCAGTCCTCTGGAGGTCCACCTCAACCCTCCGGAGGTCCACCTCAACCCTCTGGAGGTCCACGTAGGTCCTCTGAAGGTCCACGTCAACCCTCTGGAGATCCACCTCAACCCTCTGGAGGTCCACCGCAGTCCTCTGGAGGTCCACGTCAGTCCTCCGAAGGTCCACGTCAATCCTCTGGAGGTCCACCTCAACCCTCTGGAGGTCCAGCTCAGTCCTCTGGAGGTCCACCTCAGCCCTCTGGAGGTCCACCTCAGTCCTCTGGAGGTCCACCTCAGTCCTCTGGAGGTCCACCACAGTCCTCTGGAGGTCCACCTCAGTCCTCTGGAGGTCCACCTCAGTCCTCTGGAGGTCCACCTCAGTCCTCTGGAGGTCCACCTCAGTCCTCTGGAGGTCCACTCAGTCAGGTTCTGGTCTGGACTTGGACTGGAACGTCCCAGAACCTTGATGGTTTTGTTCTTCTGCCATCCTGGTGCTGCTGTGTTCGGACCATCGTCCCGTCATGTGACCCAGTTTCAGCTGAGCTCCAGCCGTCCCTCAGACGTCTCTCATTTGTCCCTGGATCACTCTGGTCTCCTGAGGACGTCATGGTCCACTCGTTGATGAAGTCCTGGTTAAATCAGGGAGCTCGTTAATCGCCTCGTTACCAGAGATGTCCTCCGGGTTCATCAGTGGACCTCAGCTCTTCTGTTCCCGTCCAACCAGGACTTGGAGCAGAACCTCTAAGGTTCTGTCTTCTGTCCAGCAGAGCGTTAATATTTCTGGACGTCAGTGAAACGTCTCCATGACGACCAAACTGGTTTTTCTGTTTCTGCAGGTTTCTGTTGTTTTTATTTTTTTCGTGATCAGACGTGTTTGTTCTTGTTTCTGCAGACGCCCATGAAGAAAACCAGACAGCTGATCGGAGAAGCAGGAGCAACGTTTGTGAACGCTGTGAGTGTTTCTGTTTCAGGTCCGTCACCTTTACCTCACCTGTCAGGTACAGGTACAGGTGACGAGAGCATTTTATTTTAATAAAAGCTTCAAACGGAAAAAACTCTGAAGGAAACAGTTTAAGATGAAAGTAGCAGTTTTACATCAAATAATTACAAATCTGTTCCTGAAATAATTGTTGGTGCTGGTCCAGGTGTGTCCAGGTGTGTCCGTCCAGGTGTGTGTGTGTGTATTTGTTTGTGATTGTGTTTATTTTAATGTGTTTTAGTGACTGAAGTTGGAGGGTTTTTTACATTTTTTAAGTGACTGTTTTTGTTGCACAAATCGTATTAAAAGTTCAATACAAATAAAGTTTGTTTGAATTTTGAATCAAACATCATGATTTTGAAATAAAAATTTGTAATTTTTACAAAAAGACACAATTCCACAAAAGTCGCGATTTTACAACAACATTTTTTTTTGTAAAATAAAAGTTGTGATTTTAAAAAAGGTAATATTTTACAACAAAAAGCTGGAATTTAAAGTAAAAAAAAATCACAATTTTATGAAATTTGGTAAAATTTGTGATTTTACTTCAACAATTGACTATTTTTATCAGCATTGTAAAATTGGCCATTGTAAAACAAAAAAATTTTGAGTTTAGGACAAAAGTCATAATTTTACAAAATTAGGAGTTTTATGATAAAGTCATCATTTATACCAGAATGTTGGGATTTTAAAAAAATGATATTTTTGCAACAATTAATTATCTTTTTAAGTTGTAAAGTTTGTGAAATTTGTGATTTTTACCACAAAAAGTCACAAAAGTTTTGAGTTTGCAACAAAAAGTTGATTTTTTTTTTTAATTAAAAAAGTTGTTTTTTTTGGGAATTTTAGATTTTACAAAACAACTTTTTTTTGTAAAATAAAAGTTGTGATTTTGAAAACTTAATATTTTACAACAAAAGCTGGAATTTAAAGTAAAAAAAAAAATCACAATTTTATGAAATTTGGTGAAATTTGTTATTTTACTTTAACAATTGACTATTGGCCATTTTAAAACAAAAATTTGTGAGTTTAGGACAAAAGTCACAATTTTACAAAATTACAAATTTTATGATAAAGTCATAATTTATACCGGAATGTTTCGATTTTAAAAAAGCTGATATTTTTACAACAATAAATTGTCTTTTTAAGTTATAAAGTCTGTGAAATTTGTGATTTTTCCACCACAAAAATTTGCAACAAAAAGTTGATTTTTTTTTTTTATTAAAAAAAGTCATTTTTTTGGGAAACCTGAGATTTTACAACAAAAATGCACAAGTTGATAAAAAGTTGTGGTTTTACAATGAAAGTTGCCAATTTTTCTCAAACGGTTACAATTATAAATTTAGCTTTTTTTCACTTAAAAATAACTATAATATGTCATTTTTTGATAAAATGGTTTTTTTTACAAAACAGTAATTTTATGATGAGTTGATTTTGTATAAATTGATATTTTACATCAAAAACAAAATATTTTTAATTTTAAGTAAAAAAAAATGTTTTGTTAAATTTGTGATTTTACAACAAAGTCATGATAATATAACAAATTTTTTAATTTTACTCGGAGTTTTACACCTTCCTCTGCTCTTCTCTCGTCCCCCCCCCCTCCCCGGTGAAGTTCACGGTCACGCCCCTCTGCTGCCCCAGCAGGAGCAGCATCTTGACGGGCAGGTACCCCCACAACCACCAGGTGAGGAACAACTCGCTGTCGGGGAACTGCTCCAGCCTGCAGTGGCAGAAAGGCCCGGAAGCCGAGGCGTTCCCCGTCTACCTGAGCAAGCAGAAGTACCAGACGTTCTTCGCCGGGAAATACCTGAACCAGGTCGGTTCCTGTCCAGGCCTTTCAGTAAAACACCTCGTAACAGACCAAAGAGGTACTTTTAACAGCCTGTTCTGGTTGGTGGAAACGAACTTTTACTGAGTTAATGAGCTCCTCCGGCACCAGGATGCTGCAGAGATCATTGAAGATCATAAACTTAACTTAGCTAAAGCCTAACTTAAGCCTAGGATAAGTTAAAGCCTAACATAGCTCTATTTTAACAGCTAGCAGCGGTAAGTGGCAGCATCGTAAATACGTGAGAATGTCGTGCCGCTGAAAACCATCACCAGTGACCAGCTGCTACACGCTACAAACACTAGCTTGTTACTGGTCTGAAGATGGGCCTCTGCAGATGGTAGCGTGTAGCATCACCAGTGACCAGCTGCTACAAGCTACAAACACTAGCTTGTAGCGTGTAGCATCACCGGTGACCAGCTGCTACACGCTACAAACACTAGCTTGTTACCGGTCTGAAGATGGGCCTCCACAGATGGTAGCAGTGTCAGGATAATTTCTTGCGTGATTTCTGTTAGCGGGCTACTGAGAACAGCTATGCCAACGCAGACGATCTTTTCTCCGCTCTGATTGGACGATGCCCGAAGCGACGTGAATTTCTGAGCCACCTGTCGAATCCGTCCGCTGTGAAGGTTCCACAGAGGTGTCAAACATCATCAAGCCGTTCCTGAGATACGTCCTTGACTTGCTGCTGGCTAGCTCACGTTAGCGCACGTTAGCGCGATTTCAAAACTCCATGGAACCAATGGTTATGTTTCAGGTGGCTGATCAGGTTTGACTTATTAAAGCTTGTGCTATTTTTCCCTCCTTCATTTGGAGCATTTATCACAAATAACCAGCGAACTATCTTCCTCTGAAACTTTAACGAAGTTCTACACCATCGCTGCCATGTTTTTTTTTTTTTTTTTCAGCGCACTGTTCCGCAATGCTGCATTCAAGGTGTAACGTAAATTCCCACGTTCCCTTGTTTGCTCATCGTTCTTTCAGCCTTTTCTATTTTTTCTATTTTAAAATACTGTAAATATTAATTAAAGTCAGCAACTACTAAAATTATGACCGAGTTAACGAGTTGTTTTCTGGCATGAGGGGGTATTCTTGATTTTCCTTATTGAGTAATCGTTTTTCTGATTATGCCGACGTCACCTAAACATAACATTCACTGCTGGTCATTCAAGGCTCAGAGGGAGCGAGACACTGCTGTATTGACAAAAATATATATGTTATCGGGGCTATTCGTCGTGATATCGGACTTATCGGGATGATGTCATCATTTCCTGTTATCGCCCCGATAGTTATCGCCCCGATAATGATCAGCCTGATAGTTACCGTCCCGATTATTATCAGCCTGATAGTTATCGCCCCGATTATTATCAGCCTGATAGTTATCGCCCCGATTATTATCAGCCTGATAGTTATCGCCCCGATAATTATCAGCCTGATAGTTACCGCCCCGATTATTATCACCCTGATAGTTATCGCCCCGATTATTATCAGCCTGATAGTTATCGCCGCGATTATTATCAGCCTGATAGTTATCGCCCCGATTATTATCAGCCTGATAGTTATCGCCCCGATAATTATCACCCTGATAGTTATCGCCCCGATTATTATCGGCCTGATAGTTATCGCCCCGATTATTATCGGCCTGATAGTTATCGCCCCGATTATTATCAGCCTGATAGTTATCGCCCCGATAATTATCAGCCTGATAGTTATCGCCCCGATAATTATCACCCTGATAGTTATCGCCCCGATTATTATCGGCCTGATAGTTATCGCCCCGATTATTATCGGCCTGATAGTTATCGCCCCGATTATTATCGGCCTGATAGTTATCGCCCCGATTATTATCGGCCTGATAGTTATCGCCCCGATTATTATCGGCCTGATAGTTATCGCCCCGATAATTTCGGCCTGATAGTTATCGCCCCGATTATTATCGGCCTGATAGTTATCGCCCCGATTATTATCGGCCTGATAGTTATCGCCCCGATAATTATTGGCCTGATAGTTATCGTGCACCCCTACTGCTGTCATGAAAACATGGACCAGAATCTCTGAGGAACGTTTCCAACACCTGGTTGAATCTGTGACACCAAGAACGAAGATGGTTCTGGAAGAACCAGCAGGTGGAGCTGATTGTTAACCAGATGAAACCAGTTCTGGTCTGAGACCCGTAAGAACCTGGTCCTGACTGGATCTATCTGGTCTGGAGGACCAGATCCAAACGGTTCTCTTGAAGAACCTCTGAAGACTCTCGGGTTCATCGGTGTTGGTAGAATGAACGTTGAGATGCTCCAGGAGGATTTCTGGACCTGAGCAGATAAAATAAAGTCACAATTCAACAAAAGGCACAAATTCACCACAAAAAGTTGCTAATTTTTCTCAAAAAATCTCAACTTTGTAAAAAAAATTTGCAGTTTTTTTTTTTTCTCCAACAAAAATTCTTTATTTTAGGACAAAATGTTACAGATTTGACAAAATTCTAATTGTCCATCCGTCCATCCATCCATCCATCCATCTATCCATTTAAAATTTAAAATGTTTGTAATTTTATGTCAAAAAGTTGTGATTTTTCACAAGTTGACATTTTACCAAAAACATGGTAAAATTTAAGTTAAAAAGACACAACTCTGAAATTAATGTTTTTATGATTATTTTTTTATGACAAAAAGTTGTGATACTGCAAATAAACCATTTTACATTTTTAAAAAGAGTGTGAAATTTTTAAAAAAATTATGATTTTAGGAAAAAAAAGTCACAATTATTCAAAATTTGAATATTTAGTGTCAATCGCACATTTTTTAATGATAATGTCTTTAAAAAATTAAAATTAATTACTTGAGATTTCTTTAAATTATTTAACGACAGAAAGTCCAGATCGTCCCGTTTATTTCAGCTCAGTTCTGGTTTATTTCTTCCATCAGTACGGAAGGAAGGACGTCGGGGACGTGGACCACGTCCCTCCTGGCTGGGACCAGTGGAACGCTCTGGTGAGTCGGGGGACAAAACGCCCCTCGTCTCCTGCTCTCGTCTCGTCTCGTCCTCTTATCTTGTCTCCTCATCTCCTCGTCTCCTCTCATCGTCTCGTCTCCTCCTCTCGTCTCCTCCTCTCATCTTGTCTCGTCTCCTCCTCTCATCTTGTCTCGTCTCCTCCTCTCATCTTGTCTCGTCTCCTCCTCTCATCTCCTTCTCTCGTCACCTCCTCTCGTCTCCTCCTCTCGTATCCTCATCTTGTCTCCTCTCATCTTGTCCTCTCGTCTCCTCATCTCATCTTGTCCTCTCGTCTCCTCCTCTCGTCTCCTCATCTCATCTTGTCCTCTCGTCTCCTCATCTCATCTTGTCTCTGTCTCCTCTCTCCTCCTCTCCTCTCCTCTCTCGTCTCGTCCTCTCGTCTCCTCTCATCTTGTCCTCTCGTCTCCTCCTCTCATCTCCTCATCTCATCTTGTCCTCTCGTCTCCTCCTCTCATCTCCTCCTCTCGTCACCTCCTCTCGTCTCCTCCTCTCGTATCCTCATCTTGTCTCCTCTCATCTTGTCCTCTCATCTTGTCCTCTCGTCTCCTCATCTCATCTTGTCCTCTCGTCTCCTCCTCTCGTCTCCTCATCTCATCTTGTCCTCTCGTCTCCTCCTCTCGTCTCCTCTGATCTTGTCCTCTCGTCTCCTCCTCTCGTCTCCTCATCTCGTCTCTTCTCATCTTGTCCTCTCGTCTCCTCATCTCATCTTGTCCTCTCGTCTCCTCCTCTCGTCTCCTCCTCTCGTCTCCTCATCTCATCTTGTCCTCTCGTCTCCTCTGATCTTGTCTCCTCTCGTCTCCTCCTCTCATCTTGTCCTCTCGTCTCCTCCTCTCGTCTCCTCATCTCGTCTCCTCTCATCTTGTCCTCTCGTCTCCTCATCTCATCTTGTCCTCTTGTCTCCTCCTCTCGTCTCCTCATCTCGTCTCCTCTCATCTTGTCCTCTCGTCTCGTCCTCTCGTCTCCTCCTCTCATCTCCTCATCTCATCTTGTCCTCTCGTCTCCTCCTCTCGTCTCCTCATCTCGTCTCGTCCTCTCGTCTCCTCTCATCTTGTCCTCTCGTCTCCTCCTCTCGTCTCCTCATCTCATCTTGTCCTCTCGTCTCCTCCTCTTGTCTCCTCTGATCTTGTCCTCTCGTCCTCCTCTCGTCTCGTCCTCTCGTCTCCTCCTCTCGTCTCCTCCTCTCGTCTCCTCCTCTCATCTCCTCCTCTCGTCTCCTCCTCTCATCTCCTCCTCTCGTCTCTCTCGTATCCTCCTATCTTATCCTCTTCTCCTCCTCCTCTCGTCTCCTCTCTCTCCTCCTCTCCTCGTCCTCTCATCTCTCCTCTCCTCTCTCTCTCGTCTCTCTCTCCTCTCGTTCCTCCTCCTCGTCTCTCATCTCATCTCGTCCTCTCGTCTCCTCCTTTCGTCTCCTCTCATCTCCTCCTCTCATCTCCTCATCTCGTCTCCTCATCTCGTCTCCTCTCATCTTGTCCTCTCGTCTCCTCCTCTCGTCTCCTCTCGTATCCTCATCTTGTCCTCTCGTCTCCTCATCTCATCTTGTCCTCTCGTCTCCTCCTCTTCTTGTCTCCTCCTCCTCTCGTCTCCTCCTCTCGTCTCCTCTCATCTCCTCCTCTCGTCTCCTCCTCTCGTCTCCTCCTCTCGTCTCCTCTCTCTCGTCTCCTCCTCTCATCTCCTCTCGTGTTCTCATCTCGTCTCCTCCTCTCGTCTCCTCCTCTCGCCTCCTCCTCTCATCTCCTCTCTCGTCTCCTCCTCTCCTCTCAATCTCTCTCCTCTCTCTCTCTCTCCTCTCGCCTCCTCCTCTCGTCTCCTCTCATCTTGTCCTCTCGTCTCATCTTCTCGTCTCCTCCTCTCGTCTCCTCTTCTTGTCTCCTCCTCTCGTCTCCTCCTCTCGTGTTCTCATCTCCTCTCCTCCTCTTGTCTCCTCCTCTCGTCTCCTCCTCTCGTGTTCTCATCTCCTCTCCTCCTCTCGTCTCCTCTCGTCTCCTCTCGTCTCCTCCTCTTGTCTCCTCCTCTCGTCTCCTCCTCTCGTCTCCTCCAGGTGGGGAACTCTCAGTACTACAACTACACGCTGTCCGTCAACGGGAAGGCGGAGCATCACGGGGACAGCTATGAGACGGACTACCTGACGGACCTCATCGTAAGTCCCGCCCCCTCACGTGACCTCATTTCCTGTCTTTATTGGAGTAATAAATCAGCTGCCGTCAGAAATATTCAAGCTTCGTTCAGCAGGGTGGAGGGTTAACGGTCGCCACGGCAACCAGCTCCTGCCATAAAGGCGTCTTTACTGTTGAGAGTTCTGAAGGTTCGTGGTTTTATCGGCTTTTATGGCGCCTTGGTCAGGTGTCGGCCCGTCTGATTCTGCTGGAAACGAGGTTAAAGTCTGACCTTTGAGCGGTCAGGTGAGTCGACCGCTCACCTGACCGCTCACCTGAGTGCTCACCTGAGAGCCGACCGCTCACCTGAGCTCTCAGGTGAAGCTGAGAGGAAGAACAGAACAAATTCTGTTACATTGATTCAGCGTCAGTGAATCTGGCCTGAAGTTCTGGTCTCCAGAACCTTCCATGTTCCTAAAGTTCTGGTCTCCAGAACCTTCCATGTTCCTAAAGTTCTGGAGACCAGAACCTTCCATGTTCCTGCAGCTGTGGTCTCCAGAACCTTCCATATTCCTAAAGTTCATGTCTCCAGAACCTTCCCTGTTCCTGAAGTTCTGGTCTCCAGAACCTTCCATGTTCCTGCAGTTCTGGTCTCCAGAACCTTCCATGTTCCTGCAGTTCTGGTCTCCAGAACCTTCCGTGTTCCTGCAGCTCTGGTCTCCAGAACCTTCCATGTTCCTGCAGTTCTGGTCTCCAGAACCTTCCATGTTCCTGCAGTTCTGGTCTCCAGAACCTTCCATGTTCCTAAAGTTCTGGTCTCCAGAACCTTCCATGTTCCTAAAGTTCTGGTCTCCAGAACCTTCTGTGTTCCTAAAGTTCTGGTCTCCAGAACCTTCTGTGTTCCTGCAGCTCTGGTCTCCAGAACCTTCCATGTTCCTAAAGTTAAGGTCTCCAGATCTCCAGAACCTTCCATGTCCCTGAAGTTCTGGTCTCCAGAACCTTCTGTGTTCCTGCAGTTCTGGTCTCCAGAACCTTCCATGTTCCTGCAGTTCTGGTCTCCAGAACCTTCCATGTCCCTGAAGTTCTGGTCTCCAGAACCTTCTATGTTCCTGCAGCTCTGGTCTCCAGAACCTTCCATGTTCCTGCAGTTCTGGTCTCCAGAACCTTCCATGTTCCTGCAGTTCTGGTCTCCAGAACCTTCCATGTTCCTAAAGTTCTGGTCTCCAGAACCTTCCATGTTCCTGCAGTTCTGGTCTCCAGAACCTTCCATGTTCCTGCAGTTCTGGTCTCCAGAACCTTCCGTGTTCCTGCAGCTCTGGTCTCCAGAACCTTCCATGTTCCTGCAGTTCTGGTCTCCAGAACCTTCCATGTTCCTGTTCCTGCAGTTCCTGGTCTCCAGAACCTTCCATGTTCCTAAAGTTCTGGTCTCCAGAACCTTCTATGTTCCTAAAGTTCTGGTCTCCAGAACCTTCCGTGTTCCTAAAGTTCTGGTCTCCAGAACCTTCTGTGTTCCTGCAGCTCTGGTCTCCAGAACCTTCCATGTTCCTAAAGTTAAGGTCTCCAGATCTCCAGAACCTTCCATGTCCCTGCAGTTCTGGTCTCCAGAACCTTCCATGTTCCTAAAGTTCATGTCTCCAGAACCTTCTATGTTCCTAAAGTTCTAGTCTCCAGAACCTTCTATAATCCTAAAGTTCTGGTCTCCAGAACCTTCTATGTTCCTAAAGTTCTAGTCTCCAGAACCTTCTATAATCCTGAAGTTCTGGTCTCCAGAACCTTCTATAATCCTAAAGTTCTGGTCTCCAGAACCTTCCATGTTCCTGAAGTTCTGGTCTCCAGAACCTTCCATGTTCCTGAAGTTCTGGTCTCCAGAACCTTCCGTGTTCCTGCAGCTCTGGTCTCCAGAACCTTCCATGTTCCTGCAGTTCTGGTCTCCAGAACCTTCCATGTTCCTGCAGTTCTGGTCTCCAGAACCTTCCATGTTCCTAAAGTTCTGGTCTCCAGAACCTTCTATGTTCCTAAAGTTCTGGTCTCCAGAACCTTCCGTGTTCCTAAAGTTCTGGTCTCCAGAACCTTCTGTGTTCCTGCAGCTCTGGTCTCCAGAACCTTCCATGTTCCTAAAGTTCATGTCTCCAGAACCTTCTATGTTCCTAAAGTTCTAGTCTCCAGAACCTTCTATAATCCTAAAGTTCTGGTCTCCAGAACCTTCTATGTTCCTAAAGTTCTAGTCTCCAGAACCTTCTATAATCCTGAAGTTCTGGTCTCCAGAACCTTCTATAATCCTAAAGTTCTGGTCTCCAGAACCTTCCATGTTCCTAAAGTTCTGGTCTCCAGATCTCCAGAACCTTCCATGTCCCTGCAGTTCTGGTCTCCAGAACCTTCCATGTTCCTAAAGTTCATGTCTCCAGAACCTTCTATGTTCCTAAAGTTCTAGTCTCCAGAACCTTCTATAATCCTAAAGTTCTGGTCTCCAGAACCTTCCATGTTCCTAAAGTTCTGGTCTCCAGATCTCCAGAACCTTCCATGTCCCTGCAGTTCATGTCTCCAGAACCTTCCATGTTCCTGCAGTTCTGGTCTCCGGGTCTCCAGAACCTTCCATGTCCCTGCAGTTCTGGTCTCCAGGTCTCCAGAACCTTCCATGTTCCTAAAGTTCTGGTCTCCAGAACCTTTCATGTTCCTAAAGTTCTGGTCTCCAGAACCTTCCATGTTCCTGCAGCTCTGGTCTCCAGAACCTTCCATGTTCCTAAAGTTCTGGTCTCCAGAACCTTCCATGTTCCTAAAGTTCTGGTCTCCAGAACCTTCCATGTTCCTAAAGTTCTGGTCTCCAGACCTTGCAGCTCTGGTCTCCAGAACCTCCGTGTTCCTGCAGTTCTGGTCTCCAGAACCTTCCCTGCTCCTGCAGTTCTGGTCTCCAGAACCTTCCATGTTCCATGTTCTCTCAGAACCTTCCATGTTCTGGTTCTGGTCTCCAGAACCTTCATGTTCCTGCAGTTCTGGTCTCCAGAACCTTCCATGTTCCTGAAGTTCTGGTCTCCAGAACCTTCCGTTTCCTGCCGCTCTGGTCTCCAGAACCTTCCATGTTCCTGCAGCTCTGGTCCTCCAGACCTTCTGTTCCTGTTCCTCCAGAACCTTCCATGTCCTGCAGTTCTGGTCTCCAGAACCTTCCATGTTCCTGCAGTTCTGGTCTCCAGAACCTTCCATGTTCCTGCAGTTCTGGTCTCCAGAACCTTCTATGTTCCTAAAGTTCTGGTCTCCAGAACCTTCCGTGTTCCTAAAGTTCTGGTCTCCAGAACCTTCTGTGTTCCTGCAGCTCTGGTCTCCAGAACCTTCCATGTTCCTAAAGTTAAGGTCTCCAGATCTCCAGAACCTTCCATGTCCCTGCAGTTCTGGTCTCCAGAACCTTCCATGTTCCTAAAGTTCATGTCTCCAGAACCTTCTATGTTCCTAAAGTTCTAGTCTCCAGAACCTTCTATAATCCTAAAGTTCTGGTCTCCAGAACCTTCTATGTTCCTAAAGTTCTAGTCTCCAGAACCTTCTATAATCCTGAAGTTCTGGTCTCCAGAACCTTCTATAATCCTAAAGTTCTGGTCTCCAGAACCTTTTAATGTTCCTAAAGTTCTGGTCTCCAGATCTCCAGAACCTTCCATGTCCCTGCAGTTCTGGTCTCCAGAACCTTCCATGTTCCTAAAGTTCATGTCTCCAGAACCTTCTATGTTCCTAAAGTTCTAGTCTCCAGAACCTTCTATAATCCTAAAGTTCTGGTCTCCAGAACCTTCCATGTTTCTAAAGTTCTGGTCTCCAGATCTCCAGAACCTTCCATGTCCCTGCAGTTCATGTCTCCAGAACCTTCCATGTTCCTGCAGTTCTGGTCTCCGGGTCTCCAGAACCTTCCATGTCCCTGCAGTTCTGGTCTCCAGGTCTCCAGAACCTTCCATGTTCCTAAAGTTCTGGTCTCCAGAACCTTCCGTGTTCCTGCAGCTCTGGTCTCCAGAACCTTCCGTGTTCCTGCAGCTCTGGTCTCCAGAACCTTCCATGCTCCTGCAGTTCTGGTCTCCAGAACCTTCCATGCTCCTGCAGTTCTGGTCTCCAGAACCTTCCATGTTCCTAAAGTTCTGGTCTCCAGAACCTTCCATGTTCCTGAAGTTCTGGTCTCCAGAACCTTCCATTCCTGTTCTGAAGTTCGTTCTGTCTCCAGAACCTTCCGTGTTCCTGCAGCTCTGGTCTCCAGAACCTTCCATGTTCCTGCAGTTCTGGTCTCCAGAACCTTCCATGTTCCTGCAGTTCTGGTCTCCAGAACCTTCCATGTTCCTAAAGTTCTGGTCTCCAGAACCTTCTATGTTCCTAAAGTTCTGGTCTCCAGAACCTTCCGTGTTCCTAAAGTTCTGGTCTCCAGAACCTTCTGTGTTCCTGCAGCTCTGGTCTCCAGAACCTTCCATGTTCCTAAAGTTAAGGTCTCCAGATCTCCAGAACCTTCCATGTCCCTGCAGTTCTAGTCTCCAGAACCTTCTATAATCCTAAAGTTCTGGTCTCCAGAACCTTCCATGTCCCTGTAGTTCTGGTCTCCAGAACCTTCCATGTTCCTAAAGTTCATGTCTCCAGAACCTTCTATGTTCCTAAAGTTCTAGTCTCCAGAACCTTCTATAATCCTAAAGTTCTGGTCTCCAGAACCTTCCATGTTCCTAAAGTTCTGGTCTCCAGATCTCCAGAACCTTCCATGTCCCTGCAGTTCATGTCTCCAGAACCTTCCATGTTCCTGCAGTTCTGGTCTCCGGGTCTCCAGAACCTTCCATGTCCCTGCAGTTCTGGTCTCCAGGTCTCCAGAACCTTCCATGTTCCTAAAGTTCTGGTCTCCAGAACCTTTCATGTTCCTAAAGTTCTGGTCTCCAGAACCTTCTATGTTCCTGCAGCTCTGGTCTCCAGAACCTTTCATGTTCCTGAAGTTCTGGTCTCCAGAACCTTCTATGTTCCTAAAGTTCTGGTCTCCAGAACCTTCCATGTTCCTGCAGCTCTGGTCTCCAGAACCTTCCATGTTCCTAAAGTTCTGGTCTCCAGAACCTTCCATGTTCCTAAAGTTCTGGTCTCCAGAACCTTCCGTGTTCCTGCAGCTCTGGTCTCCAGAACCTTCCATGTTCCTGCAGTTCTGGTCTCCAGAACCTTCCATGCTCCTGCAGTTCTAGTCTCCAGAACCTTCCATGTTCCTAAAGTTCTGGTCTCCAGAACCTTCCATGTTCGTGCAGTTCTGGTCTCCAGAACCTTCCATGTTCCTGAAGTTCTGGTCTCCAGAACCTTCTATGTTCCTAAAGTTCTGGTCTCCAGAACCTTCCATGTTCGTGCAGTTCTGGTCTCCAGAACCTTCCATGTTCCTAAAGTTCTGGTCTCCAGAACCTTCCATGTTCCTGCACCGTAGAAGCAACAGGGTCCAGACCTCGTTGATGGTTCTGGTTTCTACAGTTTCTCAGGAGAAGTGGACCTCCAGCAGGTCGGGAAGCTCCGCTCAGCCTCTGGAGGTCCAACCAACCCGGTTCTGACTCTCCTCTTCTCTGCCCGTCCAGCTGAACCGGTCGCTCCACTTCCTGGACGACCGGAGCCCCCAGCATCCCTTCTTCATGATGCTGGCGCCGCCAGCTCCTCACGCCCCCTGGACGGCGGCGCCTCGGTACCAGAAGGAGTTCAGCAACGTCCAGGCGCCGCGAGGCGGCAGCTTCGACAAGCCGGCGAAGGTGAGGTGTTAGCGTTAGCGTTAGCCTACAGAAGCGGGAAACGTTGAAGGTGTTTGTGACGACGTGGTTTCTGTCGGTTCCAGGACAAACACTGGCTGCTGCGCCAGCCGCTCAACCCCATGACCAACAGCTCCATCAGCTACCTGGACTCCGCCTTCAGGAGGAGGTACCAACCCACCTGACCTCACCTGACCCCACCTGACCCCACCTGACCTCACCTGACCTCACCTGACCTCACCTGACCCCACCTGACCTCACCTGACCTCACCTGACCTCACCTGACCCCACCTGACCTCACCTGACCTCACCTGACCTCACCTGACCCACCTGACCCACCTGACCTCACCTGACCTCACCTGACCCCACCTGACCTCACCTGACCCCACCTGACCTCACCTGACCTCACCTGACCCCACCTGACCTCACCTGACCTCCTCTGTCTCCTCATGGAGGCGTTTCACTCGTTCATGTCTGTCTTTTACTTTTTTTAATTTTCATTTATTCTGCTGTTGTTTGGATCTTTATCCTGTCACGTGACCTCACATTTGTCTCTAGGATACTCTGGTAGCTCCGCCCCCTTTGCTCTCGTCTTGACAGGCGTCTTTCCTGCAGGTGGACAGTTGACGAGGAATTTCAGCATCAAAATCAGAAAGTTTAGATTCTGCAAGAATCAAAATTATGCAGTTTTACTAAAGCTGCAATTTTTTACAACAAAACAAACAAAAAAAAAAAACTTTTTACTTTATTTTATTTTATTAATTCACAAACCTGTGTTTTTTTTTTTTTTTATTGAGATTTTATGACAAAAAAAGTCCAATTGAGACATTTTTCAGATGTTTGTTTTTTTTTTTAATTTTTTTTAACAAAACAAACCTTTTTCATTTTTGGACGTTTCAGATAATCGTATTTTTACGAAAATTTATATTTTACAACAAAAGGTTGCCACACAAAGTATAGAAGTAGATTCTTCTGCAGCGTTGCGATGTTAAAAAAATAAAAACATTTTTTAAAAATAAAATTTTAAAATAGAAAAATGAAAAACTACAAAGGCTGTGATTTTAATCCAAAACAGCCTGTAACTTTTAGTTTTTAATTTTAATTATTCACAACAAAAAGTCATGATTTGGTTTCAAAAATTAGATTTTTTTTTTTTAATTTACTTTTTACAACAGAAAGTTGTAAAATTTTCAATTTTACAACAAAAACCAGTGATTTTAGGATATAAAGTTGTAATTTTATGTCAAAAAGTTGCAGTTTTGCCAAAGTTGGTATTTTATGACAAATAGTTGTAATATCAATTTCAGCCATGATGTTTCAAATAATAATTTTTTTGAAATTATTAATTAAAAACGTGTAAATAGATTGCAGGTTTATAACAAAATTTTGAAGTTTTTGTCCAAAAGTTACCAATTTTTTTAATCTTGTGATTTTACAGCAAAAAGCTGTGATTTGATGTTTCGTGAAATTTGAGATTTTGTGACAAAAATTAGCTTTTACAACAAACATTTATGATTTCATGAAAAAAACTTTTAGGATATAAAGTCACAGTTTTGCATATAGTTATTGCAGATATTATATTATATTATATTATATTATATTATATTATATTATATTATATTATATTATATTATATTATATTAGTTCCATTTAACTGAATGGACCCTTTTCTTTTGTCTTGAGCATCGGCTCCAGAAATATCTGGTATTAAATGCTGTTCGGTTTCCTCCAAACATGGTTCTGGTCTCTGGTCTCATGGTTCTGGTCTCTGGTCTCATGGTTCTGGTCTCTGGTCTCATGGTTCTGGTCTCTGGTCTCATGGTCTGGTCTCTGGTCTCATGGTTCTGGTCTCTGGTCTCCACTGGTCCAGAAGTCTGCTGGTTTGTTCAGGTGCGGTTTAGTGGACCTCAGTCCTGAACATCTAACCTCCTCAGTGGGTTCTGGAGGTTCTGAGGTGGAGATGGTCTCTACACGGTCTGATCTTGGGGATTCATTTTACTGGGACATAAACAGAAACAGTTCTCTAAATCCATTGCTGATGTCTTTCCCCCTTGGCGTTCCATGCTCCAGACAGAGGTCTGAGCACCTCCTGATCATCGGTTCATCAGGAACCCTCTTGTGAGGCAGCAGGGGGACTCAGTCTCGCCCTCGTTGTTTTTCCTTCTTGTTGGGTTCATTTTTGTGGATTAAAACGTTGTTTTTCCTCCATAAATGGAAGAAGCTGATCAGATCTTGGATGTGTCCACCAGGTGGCAGACTCTGCTGTCTGTGGACGACCTGGTGGCCGCCCTGGTGACGAAGCTGGACAACCATGAAGGAACTGGACAACACCTACATCCTCTACACGTCAGACAACGGCTACCACACAGGTGAGCCAGACCAGTAGACCCCTAGACCAGTAGACCCCTAGACCAGTAGACCCCCAGACCAGTAGACCCCTAGACCAGTAGACCCCTAGACCAGTAGGTAGACCCTTGGACCCCTAGACCAGTAGAGCCCTAGACCCGTAGACCCCTAGACCAGTAGAGCCCTAGACCAGTAGGTAGACCCGTAGACCCCTAGACCAGTAGAGCCCTAGACCAGTAGGTAGACCAGTAGACCCCTAGACCCGTAGACCCCTAGACCAGTAGAGCCCTAGACCAGTAGGTAGACCCGTAGACCCCTAGACCAGTAGAGCCCTAGACCCGTAGACCCCTAGACCAGTAGAGCCCTAGACCAGTAGGTAGACCCGTAGACCCCTAGACCAGTAGAGCCCTAGACCCGTAGACCCCTAGACCAGTAGAGCCCTAGACCAGTAGGTAGACCCGTAGACCCCTAGACCAGTAGAGCCCTAGACCGGTAGACCCCTAGACCCGTAGACCCCTAGACCAGTAGAGCCCCTAGACCAGTAGACCCCTAGACCGGTAGACCCCTAGACCCGTAGACCCCTAGACCAGTAGAGCCCTAGACCAGTAGGTAGACCCGTAGACCCCTAGACCAGTAGAGCCCTAGACCAGTAGGTAGACCAGTAGACCCCTAGACCCGTAGACCCCTAGACCCGTAGACCCCTAGACCCGTAGAGCCCTAGACCAGTAGACCCGTAGACCAGTAGAGCCCTAGACCCGTAGACCCCTAGACCCGTAGACCCCTAGACCAGTAGAGCCCTAGACTAGTAGACCCCTAGACCAGTAGACCCCTAGACCAGTAGACCAGTAGACACCTAGACCAGTAGACCCCTAGACAGTAGACCCCTAGACCCCTAGGTAGACTCGTAGACCCATAGACCAGTAGGTAGACCAGTAGACCCCTAGACCCCTAGGTAGACTCATAGACCCATAGACCAGTAGACCTCTAGACCCGTAGACCCCTAGACCCATAGACCCCTAGACCAGTAGACCCCAAGACCCCTAGACCCCTAGGTAGACTCGTAGACCCATAGAACAGTCGGTAGACCCGTAGACCACTAGACCTCTAGACCCCTAGTAGACTCATAGACCCATAGACCAGTAGACCCCAAGACCCCTAGACCCCTAGGTAGACTCGTAGACCCATAGAACAGTCGGTAGACCCGTAGACCCCTAGACCTCTAGACCCCTAGTAGACTCATAGACCCATAGACCAGTAGACCCCTAGACTAGTAGGTAGACCAGTAGACCCCTAGACCAATAGACCCATAGACCGGTAGACCCATAGACCAACAGACCAGTAGACCCGTAGGTACACCGGTAGACTCATAGACCAGTAGACCCGTAGACCCATAGACCCCCTAGACAGACCGGTAGACCCATGGACTGGTAGACCCCTAGACCCGTAGGTAGACCAGTAGACCCATAGACTAGTAGACCCGTAGACCCCTAGACCCGTAGGTAGACCGGTAGATCTGTAGACTCATAGACCGGTATACCCGTAAGTAGACCCCTAGACCAGTAGACTCCTAGACCCTAGACCAGTAGACCCCTAGACCAGTAGACTCCTAGACCCCTAGACCAGTAGACCCCTAGACCAGTTCACGCTCGGCGCTCAGCCTCTTAACCCCCCCCCCCCCACACACACACACACACCGGCCGTGAATCCAGCTGTGATCATCTGTCATCTGTCGTCTTTGTCGCAGGTCAGTTTTCGCTGCCCATCGATAAGCGGCAGCTCTATGAGTTTGACATCAGGGTCCCGCTGCTGGTCCGCGGTCCCGGCATCAAACCGAACCAGACGCTGCAGGTCAGAGCAGTCCGCCCCAGAAGCATCTTTTTATTTAAAATATGTCATAAAACACGTTCCTGTTCCTGGACCCCCTCAGGCTCCGGTGCTGAACATCGACCTGGCTCCCACCATCCTGGACATTTCTGGCGTCAACCTGTCTGCTGTGAACGTGGATGGACAGTCCTTCCTGTCTCAGATGGTCAGCTCTCCTCGATGTGGAGTCCTTTGTTCTCTGACATGATGATGTTTTGTTCTGTTTTTTTTTCTTCGATCTTAACTGAAGTTTCCGTCCAGGCTCCTTCGCTGCGCAACGGAACGACTCGACCACTTTTCCTGGTCGAGTACACCGGAGAGGGACAACCGAAAAGTGACCCGTCTTGTCCAAAACTGGGCCCCGGGCTGTCTGTGAGTAGCTCATCTTCCACGGATGAGGCTGTAGTTTTCCAACATGTCGTGAACTTACGGTCGTACAGGAACTCGGGCTGAATAAAAAGAACCGGACAGAACCTCAGTGATGTCGCCCAAAACTGCAGTTCCTTGACTGAACACCAGGGGCTAGCTCCAAAACAAGCTGGTCTCTCCTGGTTTCCGTCTTCATAGACGGACTTCACATCCATGACAACTGCAGCGAGTGAATCTTTATGCGCCTCATCAGATAAAGTTATTTAAAGTCTTTTTTGCACAAAAACCGCCAATTGAATATATGCCTCATTTGGACCGTGGTCATTTGATTGACAGGGTGGCGATAGCCAATGATTAGCTGTCTTAGCGCTGTCGTGACTCATCAGAAGCTCGTCGGCAGCGCTGACCTTTGATCTTCCCGTCGGGCAGCTTTAACCTCGGATCATTTCTGAACTTTTCTAAGTTGACCACTGGGCGACAACACCCGAAACAAGTGCTGCCAGGACTGAAACAAGAGCTCCCAGAGGTCAGCCGAGAACCGCAGTCACTGGTGGCATGTCAAGGTTGGTTGCAGTGGACTGGAGGTGGAGCGAGGCAAACCTTCCTCAGGACTTGTGGAGCTCTGCGGGTCCTCGCTCCGGCTCTGGCAGCGCTCTTTTCAGATGTTGTTTCAGTAGCAGCATTTGAAATGGGGAGGAAGCTTCAAAATCCACTTTAGTAAACCTTTAGCTCAGATCAGAAGGTTTCATCTTCACTTCAGATGCCATCTAAGAAACGACACCTGAAACGAGGGCTGCCGGAGCCTAAACAAGTGCAGCCCGAGCCGAAACGAGTGCAGCCGGAGCCGAAACGAGGGCTGCAGGAGCCGAAACGAGTGCAGCCCGAGCCGAAACGAGTGCTGCCCGAGCCGAAATGAGTGCAGCCGGAGCCGAAATGAGGGCAGCCGGAGCGGAAACGGGGCTGCCGGAGCCGAAACGAGTGCAGCCCGAGCCGAAACGAGTGCAGCCCGAGCCGAAACGAGTGCAGCCCGAGCCGAAACGAGTGCTGCCCGAGCCGAAATGAGGGCTGCCGGAGCGGAAACGGGGGCAGCCGGAGCGGAAACGGGGGCAGCCGGAGCGGAAACGGGGGCTGCCGGAGCCGAAACGAGTGCTGCCGGAACCGAAACGAGTGCTGCCGGAACCGAAACGAAGGCTGCCGGAGCCGAAACGAAGGCTGCCGGAGCCGAAACGGGGGCTGCCGGAGCCGAAACGAGGGCTGCCGGAACCGAAACAAAGGCTGCCGGAACCGAAACGAGGGCAGCCGGAGCCGAAACGAGGTCAGCAGGAGCCCAAACGAGGGCTGCCGGAGCGGAAACGGGAGCTGCCGCCGGAGCCGAAACGAGGTCAGCGGCAGCCGAAACGGGGCTGCCGGAGCAGCGGAAACGAGGCTGCCGGAGCCGAAACGAGGGCTGCCGGAGCCGAAACGAGGGCAGCCAGGATTGAAATGAGGGCTGCCAGAGCTCTGCTGAGACTCGGCGCTCACTCAGTTGGCGGCTGGCTTGGGCCCACTGCCCACGGGGCCCAAGCTGGTCGGCTGCTCAGTTGGTAGGGTCTCTGGTTGTGGGTGGCCATTTGGTCTCTAGGCAGACCGTGCGCCCAGTTCGGTTGGCCTACAGCTGCCTGCGGATCAAGCGAGCCTAGCGGCCTCGGCGTCTGAGCGACGGTATCTGCTTACGCTGCACTCAGCTACCAGTTAAGGTGCAGTCTGGCTAAAATGATGGAGACGAGCTATTTGAGTCTACAGTTTTAGGCCGCGCACCTTAATGTTACCTGCTGAGGTGAATTAAAAAGCTCAGTGTGAATAACCAACTAATTAAACTCTTAATTATCTGCAGCAATGCTTCCCAGACTGCGTGTGTGAGGACGCCTACAACAACACCTACGCCTGCGTCAGAACCATCAGCGACAAACAGAACCTGCAGTACTGCGAGTTTGCGGACAGCGAGGTACAGCCGCAACCGTTTTTAGCTTTGAGCAGTTTTTGAGACGCAGACGTGAATCTTCTCGTCCTTCTGTCTCTGCTCAGGCGTTCGTGGAGGTGTACAACTTGACGTCGGACCCGCACCAGCTGGAGAACATCGTGAAGAAGGTGGATCCGACGATCCTGCAGGCCATGAACCAGCAGCTCATAAAGCTGCAGTCCTGCGTAGGCGACAGCTGCCGCGACGTCAAGTGAGGAGACGACGAAGGTGCCGATCAGACCGAGGGGGACGGTTTTTTTTATTCACCACAAAAATAAAGATGTTTTTCAATTTATTCCAGGAGGAAAATAAAGATAAAAATGAGTTGTTGTTGCTGCTGCTGAGCAAAGAGGACATTCTGATTTTAATTGTTTTTTTTATTTTTGAAGAGAAAATGACCGTGATGTCGTATCTGTACCGCTGTAGCTTCCAGAGCTGTGCTCGTTCACGTCGTCCTTTAATAAGGTCGTTATGTTTTCTTTTAAAGCTTGTGTTTTTTTTTCTTTAAATCCAATGCTGTGACATTTTTCTACGTGTAAACCGCTCCATGAACCGACCGTTCTGATGATTTTACTAAATCTACCGTTTCTCTCTGGTTCCCAACTGACACTCAACCAAAAACTGGTTTTAGTCGTCGTCACGATCCACTTTTCAAAGAGTCATCTTGGACACTTTTTGACTGGAGTTTGACTGGGGGGAAAAAGTAGCTACAACCAAGTCTGTTCCTGTTAAAACAACTGCTAAGAGCTAGTTAGCTTAGCTGGTCATCTTTAGTTGTTGTTCTTCACCTTTGCTGGTTTACTTGCTGATATAATCTGGGTTTTTTTTTTTTTTTTTTTTTTAAGAAACATTTATGCTCTTTGTTTGGCTCGACTTTGAAAACCTCGCTACATCTGCCCTTAAAACATCTACCTTTAGCTGGTTAGCTTCAGGTTTCTTTCTTAAGTGATATACTTTTCGTCAAACTTGCTTTTTTTTTTTTAATCCAAGAATCAATTAGACACTTGGAGGCTCATTTGAGCATCTTGAATTTGATTTTCCAAAGTTCTTCCTCACAAAACAACTGCCAAAAACTAGCTAGCTTTGCTAGTTAGCTTTAGTTTTTTTTTTCCCCTGGTAAACTTTTTCGACATGCTCAACTTTTAAAGGGAAGATTTGACACTTAAAGGGTTTATTGATCTCACTACAACCGACTGTTGCCGGTAAACCGGCTGCTAGCGGCTCATTAGCGGCTCGTTAGCGGTCATTAGCGGCTCGTTAGCGGTCATTAGCGGCTCGTTAGCGCCACCAGCTGCAGCTTTGCTGAAACGTCAGTTTCCAGCTGTGATGGTTGTCTTGATGCAGTTCAGCTCCGATGTCATAAAGACGTTTCTAGTCACTCTTCTTTTCCTGAATATTTCTTTTAAAGCTCTACTGCTCTTTGAGTGAAAGAAATAAAGGTGACAGAATAAAGTCCGACTCGTTACCGGCTCCGGTTCGGTTTTGTCACAATCCGCTTTTACTTCAGTGTTTACCGTCATACTCTGAGTGTTATAATGTTTTACAAATGTGTTTGATAATCGTCAGGAATTAAAAAAGGGAACTTTTACAAATGATTTTGCTTTAATCGCGTGTGCCTTGTTTTTGCACCGAACAGCCTTTAAATGTGAAGTAATTTGCACTGTGATGGATTGAAATGTATTAAAAATAAAGGATCAGCATTCAGACGGTCGTCTCGGTGCTTCTTGATCATCACGGTGGGTTTTAGGAGACCTCAGATGTTCTGAAGGAGCTGTAATAGATCAAATAAACGCCGTCCGGTTTATAAATGTTTTATTCTGGAATCATCCTCATGAAACAAACACCTGAGAACTGGAACATGGAGGTATTTTACAACTAACGTGTCATAATATATTTTTACTTGGTGTCAAACTAGAGATGAGATCAGATAAAAATCTAATTAATGATTCATTTTATATAATATTCTACAACAGCCATTCCCAAACTTCAGAATACCAAGGCCCAATTTGAAATGTGAAAAATCTCTGTGGCCCACTAGAACCTTTAATCACAACTGTGATCAACATTCAGGACTAGGAACTATTGTTCTGATATTAATGTGAGGGGTCAACAAATAAGGTGACACTTGTCATATTAAGTTAAGTTTTGGTTAAGTTCTGGTTTGTTTTGTTACTTCTTAATGCTTTTAAATCATGTAGTTAATATTTTACAGTAATTAAAAACATATTTTAAAAAGATCAAGGATTTCAAACATTTGTTTAATTTTAATGAACTCTCACGGCCCACCTGTAGTACCGCGACGGCCCACCAGGGGGCCGCGGCCCACACTTTGGGAATCACTGCTCTACAGGATTTATTTTCTTGCTACTGCTAATAATAGTAATTATCATAATGTCCAGACATTTTTTTGACCAAAGAGAGCAGGAACGGATGATGGACAGGTGAGTCTAATGACGTCCTCCCTCGCTCAGGTGTCCAACCAGGAGCTGTGACACTTCTGGACTCTTCATGAACTTGGAGCTCCTCACATTCACATCTGGAACTTATTTTCAAACCTTTTAAGACGTATATTAATGTTGGAAACGTTCAAAAATGAGTCTGATGCTGTGACGTTTCTGGCACAGATGCATTCTGGGGGTTTATCTGAAATAATGAGAGCTTTACAGGAACTCAGGTTTGGTTTATTTAGATTTTTTTTTTTCCAGATTGTTATAAAAAGTTTTTCCTCCACTATGCTCTTCCGTCCTCTAAAGTCCCCCCCCGGAGACGCTGCGTCCGTCCAGGCCTCAGATGTACTTGTACACGGCCTTCTCCTGCAGCGTCTGGACGTCCAGCTTGACGGGACACTTGTAGAAGTGGGACAGCAGCGTCTCCGAATACCCGATCAGGAAGTAGAACTTCTGCGGCGGCAGCTTCTGCAGCAGCAGCGCGCAGACGACCAGCGCGTTGCCGCGGCGCTTGATCACCACCTCGTTGGCCAGGCAGCCGTGGAAGGTCCCGAACATGAACCTGCGGACGAAGACGTCCTCCACGGTGCGCTCGGCCGCCCCGTCCTCCCCTCTGAGGTTACCTGTCGGGGAGAAAACAGGTGTGAAAATGAAAAGCGTTAATGCTCCGTTCAGAGCGTTAGCGGGCGCTAACGCGGTTAACGGAAACCCACCGGTGTGCTGCGACAGCCATCCCTTCCGGTGGCCGATGGTGTGAGGATGATGCGCCTGCTCGTAGCTCAGCGGCCGGTCTCCTTTACCGACTCGGATACGAGCGGCCCGGTTCTGGAGGAGGACGGGAAGAGATGAAGGTGACGGTGACCCAACACGCTTCAACATCTCTGGTTCAGTAGTTTTAAATGGATTCAGTTCAAACGGACTTCTACGGAGTTTAACGTGAATTCCTTCAGACGCTAACAGCTGCGTGACGCGTGCAGACGTTTTAAATTTACCTTCCAGCAGGCGGCGCTGACGTGGACGCCTCTGCTTCCACACGAGCTGCTCAGCAGGCCGGACCGACCCACAGAACTCTGAGGAGACAGGAAGGTCCAGGACAGGGACCAGTTAGATGGACCTCAGGACCAGTCTGTCATCCATCTGTCTGTCTATCCATCCATCATCCATCCGTCTCCATCTCCATCTATCTATCCATCCATCCATCCATCCATAGATCATCATCCATCCATCCATCTGTCTGTCTATCCATCCATCTATCCTTCCTTCGTTCCATCCATCCATCCATAGATCATCATCTATCCGTCTCCATCTCCATCTATCCATCCATCCTTCCTTCATTCCATCCATCCATCCATTGTCCATCAATCCATCCATCCATCATCCATCCATAGATCATCATCCATCCATCCACCCATCCATCCTTCGTTCCATCCACCCATCCATCCATCCTCCATCATCCATCCATCCATCATCAATCCATCCATCCATCATCCATCCACCCATCCATCCATCCACCCATCCATCCTTCCTTCGTTCCATCCATCCATCCATCCACCCATCCATCCTTCCTTCGTTCCATCCATCCACCCATCCATCCTTCCTTCCTTCATTCCACCCATCCATCCATAGATCATCATACATCCATCCATCCATCCATCCTTCCTTCATTCCATCCATCCATCCATTGTCCATCCAGCCATCCTTCCTTCGTTCCATCCATCCACCCATCCATCCTTCCTTCGTTCCATCCATCCATTGTCCATCCATCCATCCATCCTTCCTTCGTTCCATCCATCCATCCATCATCCATCCATACATCGTCATCCATCCATCCATCCATTGTCCATCCATCCATCCATCCATCCATCCATCCATCCATCATCCATCCATCCATCCATCCATCCATCCATCCATCCATCCATCCATCCATCCATCCATCCATCCATCCATCCATCCATCATCCCATCCATCCATCCTTCATCTCATCCATCCATCCATTTCCATCCATCCATCCATCCATCCATCCATCCATCCATCCATCCATCCATCCATCCATCCATCAATCCATCCATCCATCCATCCATCCATCCATTCCATCCATCCATCCATCCATCCATCCATCATCCATCCATCCATCCATCCATTGTCCATCCATCCATCCATCCATCCATCCATCCATCCATCCATCCTTCCATCCATTCATCCATCCATCCATCCATCCATCCATCATCCATCCATCCATAGATCATCATCCATCCCAATAAAAAATATTATGAATTAGAAAGTTTATTAAGTAAATCTGTGAGTTAATTTTTATTTTTAAAAAAGTTTATGAAAACATTTTTATTCATTCATTAATTCACAATTTTTTTTTGTTTATAAGTCAACATGTTTAGTTTTCTTTCACAAATTTATTTTATATTAAAGATTTCAGAAGTTTTTTTTTTTAGATTTAATGGGGTCAAATTCAATGTTTCAATTTATGAATCTATTAAAAGTTCAAAAATTCTCAGTTTTATTTCACATTTTTTTCTTTCAAAAGTTTATAAGATTACAAAGTCAAAATTTCTGAGTTTAGAAAGTCGTAATATATTTTTTATTTCATTTTTCCTCACAGATTCACAAGATTAAGCCAAATATTTTTACGTTTCCTTTTACAAATTTTGACACCTTTTTAGTTTCTTTAAAAACAATTACAAACATAAAGTCAGAGTTTGAGTTGTCTTGAATTTTTCCTTATTTATTTTTTCATTTTTTATTATTTTTTTTGGGGGGGGGGGGGGGGGGGGGGGGGGGGGGGGGGGGGGGGGGGGGGGGGGGGGAAATTACTTTTTTTTCTGTTGTTGGTTTCCTTTACTGATTATTGAGTTAATAATGTCAGATTTACTATTTACTAATTTAAATATTTTTAAACTCTTTGCTGTGACTGTTTCATAAACATCTCAAAAACTGTCGTTGGAGCAAAGTTCATGTTATCTAAGTTGAATTGAATTTGAACTTTAGATCCACAAATTTCTCCTGAAGTTAATAATTAATAACTAATTAATACATTTCCATCACAGAAGGTTTTAACCCCTCCGGTTTTTCAAATTAAAAGCCCTCAGTTTACCTTCAACATCAGACATGCAGTAAAATAAAATTCATGTTACTGCATGAACCGAGTCGCTACATGACAGCAGGTAACTTGTGACGTGGTTACAGGTGTTTTAATCTCATAAATGACATTTAAAAGTAATAAAAAGATTTTAAATAAACAAATACAAATGACAAAGAAATAACATCTGAATGAGTCGCAACAAAACAACAGAGTTACAACAATAAGACGTTGACTCAGTCTAATGGAAATACATTATAAAATCATCTTAAATGATTATAAATAACAGTTTTCTCACCAGCAGTCTCGCGCTGCTCGAGCAGCTGAAGGACGCCGCCATGTTTCCTTCTGTTTAATAACGACGAGACAAAAACTAACGCTATGTTTGTCTTCTAGTGTAATTCCAGTTTTATTAAAGCTTCCCACCTTTAAATAAAACGCAGTAATGATTATAACTTGCTCCAAAAAGGCTAAATTAACACTCCTGCTCTCGTGACCGCAGACCGGAAAGGATCCGTCGTGCGAGCGTATCAGTTTCCACCGGAGGTTTATTTCGCCGTACGGACCGGAAATACGAAAATAAAGTCGTTTTTTTAATATTTATGTAACTCAGAACATTTGGGTGAAAGTTTTGAATAATTTTAGTGACATTTTATTTGATGGTTCTTACCTGATCACGTTCGATGACCGATGTTCTCTTTGATTAACACGTTTGTTTGATTTTTCTGTCACATTTCCATCTTGGAGCCACCAGGAGACCCGATATATGGTTCTGTGAAGCTTGAAGACCGTCTGCTCGGTCTGTGTTAAGGTCCAGTAGGGGTTTCCTGCAAATTTAAAGTCAGAAGATATTTATATCATAAATGTGAGACTTTATAAAGATAGAAAAGACATTTTTACCCACCAGGACCCGCCCCCAACCTGTCAATCACTTCTAAAAAAAGAAAAAAAAAAAACTATTCAACAGATGCTGTACACAGCTGGGGCCCTTTCATTCATCTTTTATTGCCCCCAAAAAGAGCCAGAAAAGTGTCATGCTTTAAATAAATTAAATGCGTTAATTTATTATTTTGATTAAATCTATGTCTCTCTGCTGTTTATGCGTATCAATTATTAATTTAGGAACGAAATTCAGTAACTTCATGTCACGTTTGGTATTTTATTTTGCGTGTTGACTTAAATTCAATTCAGTTTCATTTGTATGGCGTCTACTTCAATGCTAATTGTTTTATATCATTAACTAAAATTACAATATTAAATCCTAATCAAAGAAAAATAGCAAAAAAATAATTAAAAATTAAAATCTCCCATAGTGGGACAAAAAAAAAAAAACTTTAAGCCAAACAGTGTCTAGAAAATACTCCCCTTTAGGAGGAAGAAACTTTGATCAGGATCTGAATCATCAGGGAAACTCTGGACTGAAAACACACATAAAGAAAAAAAAAAAAGAGAGAAGACCGTGCTCTTATTTTGAAAACGCGGCACCGGAAGCAGTTGAATCGTCTGGAAGAAGGAACAACAGTCGCGAAGGACCGACAGCTCGAGCCTCTCGTTTCTGAAACTTTTCCTCGGCGGATACTCGGTATTATTTCTGCGGTAAATATTTCGGGACCGGGCGCCTCGACAGCTCCGCTCAGGAACCGGTCAGCCGCCATGGCGTCGCCGCCGGAGATGACGGAGATGTACGACAACGCGCTGCTGGGGATCCTGCAGCACGCGGGGAACATCCAGGACTTCCTGCGGGTCTACTTCGGCTTTCTGTACCGAAAGACGGACTTTTACCGGCTGCTGTCGGGCCCCGGAGACAAGATGGGCTTCCCCCCGGGTGTGGCGGAGAAGATGGTGCTGAAGGTGAAGCGGGTCTCCGGGGTCTCCCTCATCTGCTTCAGGGGCTCCGGGGTTGTAAACAGCAGCTTTAATGCTGCACCTGAAGACGGAAACAGATTTAAGGATCTAAAGTTCAAACCCACCTGAGGTTGAGAAATAAACCTAATTATCCTAATTATTTTCTAATTATCCTAATCCTAACTTTAATTTCTCCTTTGGGGGATTAATAAAGTATTTTGAATTTGAATTTGAATGAATTATCCTAATTAACTCATACTGAGGTGAACTGTTACCAGGACTGTTGCTATAGAGACGATTAAGGACCAAAAGTTATTCTGATTTTATTAACTAAAATGAACCTGAAACATTTTTGACTTCATAAACTTAAAGGTTTGTGAAAGAAAACTCAAATGTTTGACTTTATAGACTCAGAAACACATGTAAACAAATCAGGTTTGTCTGTAAAGAAACATGAGAACTTTAACTTTATTATCGTGTATTTTAATGAAGCTGAACAAGATAAACAGACTTTAGAAGCTCTAAACATTAAGTAAGAAAACTTGACTTTATTTTAAAAAAACTTTCTAAACTCCAAACTTTGAAACCTTCTGTGACAGAAAATTAAAAGTTTTTGACTGACAAAGAAAAATCAGAAATTTGACTTTATAAACTCAAGAATTTGTGAATAAAAACTAAAAAACGAACACTAAAAAACTCAAACCTGTGAAAAAAAATTCAGAAATTCTGACTTTATAAACTAAAAATAAAAGAAACAAAAACAGATTAACTTTTTAAACTCAGAAAAAAAGTAATTTTATAAATTCTAAAATTTGTGAAAGAAAACCAAGAAATGTAACTAAATAAACTCATAAATATATTTAAAGGAAGAAAAACAGAGTGTTTGGATGTTGTGACTTTATAAACTGGTAACATCAGTCCTGGAGACTCCCAGTGTTCGATGTTGTTTCAAGTCCTCTGAAAGCCTGATGTCTGACTGATAAAATCTAAACTCTCTGAACGTCTCTTAACCGTCCAGAACCGTCTCAGAACTGTCTCTGAAACGTCTCTGAACCGTCTCTGAACCGTCTCTGAACCGTCTCAGAAATTTCTCGACCGTCTCTGAACTGTCTCTGAACCGTCCTGAACTGTCTGAACCGTCTCTGAACGTCTCTGAACTGTCTCTGAACGTCTGAACTCTCAGAACGTCTCTGAACCGTCTCTGAACTCGAACCGTCTCTGAACTGAATGCTCTGAACGTCTCTGAACCGTCTCTGAACGCTCTGAATTGTCTCTGAACCGTCTCTGAACCTCTCTGAACGTCTCTGAACCTCTGAAACGTCTCTGAAGTCTCTGAATACGTCTCTGAACCGTCTTGAATGTCTCGAATTGTCTGAAAACGTCTCTGAAAACCGTCTGAACCGTCTCTGAACTGTCTCTGAACCGTCTCTGAACCGTCTCTGAACCGTCTCTGAAACCGTCTCTGAACGTCTCTGAACCGTCTCTGAACCGTCTCTGAACTCTCTGAACTGTCTCTGAACCGTCTCTGAACTCTGGTCTCTGAAACCGTCTCTGAACGTCTCTGAACGTGTCTCTGAACCGTCTCTGAACGTCTCTGAACTGTCTCTGAACCTCTCTGAACGGTCTCTGAACGTCTCTGAACGTCTGAACGGCGCTCTGAACCGTCTCTGAACCGTCTCTGAACTGTCTCTGAACGTCTCTGAACGTCTCTGAACCGTCTCTGAACTGTCTCTGAACGTCTCTGAACTGTCTCTGAAACTCTCTGAACCGTCTCTGAACTGTCTCTGAAACTCTCTGAACTGTCTCTGAACCGTCTCTGAACTGTCTCTGAACCGTCTCTGAACGTCTCTGAACTGTCTCTGAACCGTCTCTGAACCGTCTCTGAACCGTCTCTGAACGTCTCTGAACCGTCTCTGAACCGTCTCTGAATTGTCTCAGAACCGTCTCTGAACTGTCTCTGAATGTCTCTGAACTGTCTCTGAACCGTCTCTGAACGTCTCTGAACTGTCTCTGAACCGTCTCTGAACCGTCTCTGAACGTCTCTGAACTGTCTCTGAACCGTCTCTGAACTGTCTCTGAACTGTCTCTGAAACGTCTCTGAACCGTCTCTGAATTGTCTCTGAATTGTCTCTGAACCGTCTCTAAACCGTCTCTGAACCGTCTCTGAACTGTCTCTGAACCGTCTCTGAACCGTCTCTGAACCGTCTCTGAACCGTCTCTGAACCGTCTCTGAACCGTCTCTGAACGTCTCTGAACTGTCTCTGAACGGCTCTCTGAACCGTCTCTGAACCGTCTCTGAACTGTCTCTGAACCGTCTCTGAACTGTCTCTGAACCGTCTCTGAACCGTCTCTGAACCGTCTCTGAACCGTCTCTGAACCGTCTGAACGTCTCTGAACGTCTCTGAACCGTCTCTGAACCGTCTCTGAACCGTCTCTGAACCGTCTCTGAACTGTCTCTGAACCGTCTCTGAACCGTCTCTGAACCGTCTCTCTCTGAAACTCTGAACCGTCCGTCTCTGAAACCGTCTCTGAACCGTCTCTGAACTGAAACCGTCTCTGAACCGTCTCTGAACCGTCTCTGAACCGTCTCTGACCGTCTCTGAAACTGTCGTCTCTGAACCGTCTCTGAACCGTCTCGAACCGTCTCTGAACCGTCTGCTCTGAACGTCTCTGCGTCTCTGAAACTGTCTCTGAACCGTCTCTGAACCGTCTCTGAACGTCTCTGCGTCTCTGAAACTGTCTCTGAACCGTCTCTGAAACCGTCTCTGAACTCTCTCGAACCGTCTCTGAACTCTGAACCGTCTGAACCGTCTCTGAACGTCTGAATCTCTGAACTCTCTGAACTCTCTGAACCGTCTCTGAACTGTCTCAGAACCGTCTCTGAACCGTCTCTGAACGGCGCTCTGAACTGTCTCTGAACCGTCTCTGAACTGTCTCAGAACCGTCTCTGAACCGTCTCTGAACTGTCTCAGAACCGTCTCTGAACCGTCTCTGAACTGTCTCAGAACCGTCTCAGAACTGTCTCTGAACCGTCTCTGAACCGTCTCTGAACCGTCTCTGAACCGTCTCTGAACGACTCTCTTTGTGTCCCTCAGACCTTCAGGTCGTTTGAGAAGATGGCGGAGCAGGACAGGGAGCGAGCGCTCGGCGAGCTGCAGAGGCGGAGCCAGAGCCGGCAGGTCCCCGCGGCGGTCCAGGAGGTGGAGGTTCCCTCCTCCGAGTCCAGCGGGAGGATGGAGGAGCGGAGCGGCGCGGGGGCGGGGCCGCCGGCGGAGGGCTGTCCCGCGGACGCGGGGGACACGACGGCCCCTACGGCGGCTCCCGCGGCCCAGAGCGCCGCCGCCAGACCTCGGGAGGTCGGGGACGGCGGTTCCGGCGGGTCGGGGGGACCAGGCGGCTGCAGCATCAGCAGACGAGTGAGCGACCATCAGTTCCCAGGTTTCCATCCGTGTCATCAGCCGTCGTTTCATTGTTTCTTCTGTGAACCGGTCTTCTAGAACTCAGGACCAGTTCCAGTCCAACCCGGACAGCTACAACGGGGCGGTGAGGAAGAACTACAGCTGGTCTCAGGACTACACGGACGTGGAGGTCCGAGTCTTCGTCCCCAAGACGGTGGTGAAGGGCAGACAGGTGAGCGGCCCCCCCCCCAGACCAGGCGCCGGCGCCTTTCTGTGTCCGTTTGACCGACCGCGGGCGTGTCGTTGGCGTCCTCAGGTGGGCGTCGACCTGCAGACCGGCAGCGTCCGGGTGTCCCTGAGGGACGGAGGACAGGAGGAGACGCTGCTGGAGGGACAGCTCACGCACCGGATCAACACGGAGACCTCGCTGTGGAGTCTGGAGCCTGGACAGTGTGTCCTGGTGAGAACGTCCGGACCGTACGGGTTTAGAGGCGACGCAGCGCGACGTCGTCAGGTTCAGGTTCCAGAGTCTCGGAAAATTCTACAAAAACGCTTAAAAATGATGACTTTAGTTTTAAAGGATAAAACAGAAATCTGGACTTTAGTTGAAGCTGCTGTTACTGAGAATTTTAAATCCACGTTCAGACGTCGGTTGAGTTTATTGAACCTGTTCAGCTGCTTCTCTTAAATGTTTGTTGAATCTTAACGTTGCTGCTGAAACGCTTCATCTAATCTGGAAATTTGGAAGAATAACTACAAAAAAACACCACAGAAATGTCGACTTTATAAACTGGAAATTAAAGAAAAAAAATCTGAACTTGTGACTTAATAAAATTGCCAAACTTTAAATTTTTTTCAGAAAAAAAATGTTATAAATCTATTTAAACAATTGTTGAAGAATCCTGGTGTTTTAGGAACATTTGAAGGAATAAAAATACAATAATTTGTAACGAATGTTCTGAAATTGTGGCTTTGAAAAATAATGTTAAATTTGATAAATTTGCAAACTTTCTCGAAATAAAAGTGGGAATTCTGTCTTAAATTAAATTGCAAAAAAAAAAAAAAAAAAGAGAATAAAAACCAGACAGACAGAAGCAGGTTCATAAATGGTGTAAATTTCATACGTGATAAATTTAGGAAATTTACCGCAGAACTCTGGTTTTAAGATATGAAGAAGAAAAAAAGAGAATAAAATCAGAATTTCTGACTTTATAAATTCACAAATGAAAGAAGTTAGATTTATGATTTAAAAAAAAAAGAAGGAAATAGCTAATTTTAGGGGAAAAAAGCAAATTGTGACGATAAACTGCGTAAATTTGCACCAAAAAATTGAATTGTAAATTTAATTTTGCAGCAAATTTAAAAAAGTTTTTAAAAAGTCAAGATTTTTTTTTTTAGAAGAAAAATAAAATAAAATATTCTGTCCTAATAAAATCACCAGTGATGAAAGAAAAATAAATTCTTAAACAAGTTCGTAAATAAACATTTGGAAATTCTGACTTTTGGATTTTTCATGAAAAATTATGTCTGAAAAAAATCTGAATTTTTGCCTTTATCATTTATTAAATGAGAGACAGAAATTAAAAAGAGAAATATTCTGAGAAATCTTATTTTAAAAACCTTCACATTTGCAGGTAAAATTCAGACTTTATAAACTCAGATTTTAATAAAATCCGGTAGATCAGAGCATCAACGTGGGGTGTTGAAAAAACGATTTGGCAATATATCGCATTTTTCGGCCGCCCAATATAATATCAATTTTTTTTAGCTCCTATTATAGATTTTTTCAAAAACACTAATAATTAACAATAAATAGGTTGTTTTGAAGCAAATAGTTTTGACTCAGTTTGTCCTCTGAATGATCAATATCATCTGATGAACATATACAGCAACCTGATTTTTTATCTCTACTTTTAATTTTGATATTAACTGGGTAGAATATCGCAATATATCGTGATAATATCGTATCGTGACCCAAGTATCATGATACATATCGTATTGCGAGGTCCTTGGCAATACTCACCCCTAGTTCTCAGGGAACGTTTATTTCTCCGCTGGTCGTGAACGCTGCCCTCTAGTGGCCGTGACTCGACCTGCATGTAGCCGATGGAGGAGCCGGTCCAGAGCTGGAGCTGGTCCAGACCTGGAGCCGGTCCAGACCTGGAGCCGGTCCAGACCAGGAGCCGGTCCAGACCAGGAGCCGGTCCAGACCCGGAGCCGGTCCAGACCTGGAGCCGGTCCAGACCCGGAGCCGGTCCAGACCCGGAGCCGGTCCAGACCCGGAGCAGGTCCAGACCCGGAGCCGGTCCAGACCCGGAGCCGGTCCAGACCCGGAGCCGGTCCAGACCTGGAGCTGGTCCAGACCCGCAGCCTCAAGTCTGTGTCTCTGACCCGCAGCTGTCGCTCAGTAAGACGTCGGAGGTTTGGTGGAACGCGGTGCTGAAGGGCGAGAAGGAGATCGACGTGAACCAGATCAACCGCGAGCGCTCCATGGCGACGGTGGACGAGGAGGAGCACGCCGTCCTGGACAGACTCACCTTCGACTACCACCAGAAGCTGCAGGGGAAACCGCAGAGCCACGAGATGGTGACACGCCTCCACCTTTTCAGCCGTTGCATCTTTACATGGTTTTTTATTTTATTTTTTGAGTGACTGACGTCCCCCGTCTCCGCGTTTGTCCTCAGAAAGTCCACGAGATGCTGAAGAAGGGCTGGGACGCCGAGGGCTCTCCGTTCAAGGGCCAGCAGTTCGACCCGTCGCTGTTCGACATCCCGCCCAGCGCCGTGCAGTTCTGAGCCGACGGCGGGGACGGGTTCCTCCACGGACGGAGACGCCCGAGGACGAGGACGAGGACGGGGACGGGGACGGGGCGCCGCCCGACGCGCTTCTTCACTCTTAATTTAAAAACTGTTGTTTGGTTTACTGGGTCTGCTTTCACGTTTAACACGTCTTCGGAGACGGGAGACAGGAAGACGGTCTTTAGTCCACCGCGGTGGCGCCTTGAAGTTCTTCAGCTGTTTAAAAACACGGACAGAAGCGAGACGCTTCGTAGACTGGAACCCTTTTATTTATCGGCTGTCAGGTTGTTTTTAAACGCACATTAAAGCGGTGGATCAAATCTCCGACTCGTCTCTGTGTTTGGGTCGACGTGAGGACGGTGAAGGTCCACCAGGACGGAGAGTTTCAGATCTGTTAAAATTTGTTTCAGGAGAGTCTTTCTTCTAATTTACTTCCATCGTTCACGTCTGCTGCGGGCAGAAGTTCATCCTGGTCCGACGGTCTCCAGACCAGGACCAGGACCTTCTACGGAGCTGAAGATGACCGTCGGAGACCGAGACGCTCCTGGACGAGACGATGGAGGAGAAACCGGAGGAGGGTTTGGACGCATGAAGAGCAGTGGAGCCTCGGCGCCTGTAGGGGGAGACAGAGAGACGACTGTTGTTGAGATCATGAACATTTAGAGCAGGGATGCACGTTAACTTTTTAAAAACTGATAACCGATAACACATATATACCGAAGATCATTACATCAATACTATGAACAAAACCAAAAATAGTTTTGACTCTTTAAATGAACAGATATTTATTTTTTCCAATGAAAAACTATTGTCAAGCCTCTCAAACATTTTCATAAATCTATCAAACAAACCTATTTGATATCTCACATTAACTTAAATAAGGTTCATTACTGACTGATATAAAAAATAAAGGCTCCTTGAACTGATGGAAATACATGCATCAGAATTACTAACTGAAAAAGATTAACATTTAAAGGGTTTTGGCTTGTGGTTCCATTTAAATTAATACCTTTAATTAAAGTAAATGAAGTTCAGTAGTTTTTATTTTTAATCTCATGGAAGCTTTAGATGAGAGGAATGAGGAGAGGAGAGATTCCTGCTGGCTTGCGCACGTTAGCATTAGCTTCCGTTAGCTCACGTTAGCGTGATTTCAAAACTCCATGGAAGCAATTGTTATGTTGTAGGTGGCTGATCAGGTTTTACGTATTAAAGCTTGTGCTTCCCTCCTCATAGAATTCACTCGGAGGATTCGTCACAAATAACCACCAAACTATCTTCTTCTGAAACTTTAACGAAGTTCCACGCCGCCATGTTTGTTGTGATCAGCGCTGTGCTGCAGGCTGCATTCAAGGTGTGACGTAAATTCCGACATTTCCTCGTTTGCTAGTCGTTCTTTCAGTCTTTTCTATTTTTTTCTTTTTTTATGTGTAACATGTGGGAGAATACTGCGAATATCAATTCAAGTCATCAACTACTAAAATTATGACCGAGTTAACGAGTTGTTTTCTGGCATGAGGGAGTATTCTTGATTTTCCTGATTGAGTAATCGTTTTTCTGATTATGCCGACGTTACTTGAACATAACATTCACTGCCGGTCATTCAAGGCTCAGAGGGAGCGAGACACTGCTGTGTTGACAGAAATATAAATGTTATCGGGGCTATTCATCGTGATATCGGACTTATCGGAATGACGTCATAATTTCCTGTTATCGGTCCGATAGTTATCGTTTACCGCTAATTTAGAGTTAAAGGACCTTTGTCCTTTTTCACCAGATGAAGAAATTCTCTGAAGTTTCAAAGAAACATCTGCATGTTCTGGTCGGAACCAAGTAATTCACCGTAACCTTCAGCAGCTGGATTTTCCCTCCAGAACTGCTTCAGTTCTGGGCGTCGCAGGTTCAGGGACGGCTAAGGTGGGTTTCAGTAACACGCTAACCTGTGTTAGCCCACCCAGACGTCCAGGTAGGTTCATGTCTGGATCCGGTTCCAGCTGATGGGTCCAGATGTGACGTCCTGCAGTCAGAAAGGTTGTTCGCTACTGGACGGGCGTGGACGTCTCTCAGAGCTCGTCTCCTCTGAAGGTCAGCGGTGTCATTTACCTGAAAGAGTCTCGTACCGGCAGAATAATGAGACCGGCCTGAAGGCTTCTGGGTAACGTATTTTTACCGCCTGGTCATCGACCCGCCCTCCAGACGCCCGAGTCCAGAGGCTGCAGGATCCACCAGCAGCGTTCAGGTCCAGGTCCAGGTCCAGGTTCAGGTTCAGGTCCAGGTCCAGGTTCAGGTTCAGGTTCAGGTCCAGGTCCAGGTCCAGGTTCAGGTTCAGGTTCAGGTTCAGGTTCAGGTTCAGGTCCAGGTTCAGGTTCAGGTTCAGGTTCAGGTTTCAGGTTCAGGTTCAGGTTCAGGTTCAGGTTCAGGTTCAGGTTCAGGTCCAGGTTCAGGTTCATGTTCAGGTTCAGGTTCATGTTCAGGTTCAGGTTCATGTTCAGGTTCAGGTTCATGTTCAGGTCCAGGTTCAGGTTCAGGTTCATGTTCAGGTTCAGGTCCAGGTTCAGGTTCAGGTTCAGGTTCAGGTTCAGGTTCATGTTCAGGTTCAGGTCCAGGTCCAGGTCCAGGTCCAGGTTCAGGTTCAGGTCCAGGTCCAGGTCCAGGTCCAGGTCCAGGTCCAGGTTCAGGTTCAGGTTCAGGTTCAGGTTCAGGTTCAGGTTCAGGTTCAGGTTCAGGTCCAGGTCCAGGTCCAGGTCCAGGTCCAGGTCCAGGTCCAGGTCCAGGTTCAGGTCCAGGTCCAGGTCCAGGTCCAGGTTTCCGGTCCAGGTCCAGGTCCAGGGTCCAGGTCCAGGTTAGGTCCAGGTCCAGGTCCAGGTCCAGGTCCAGTCCAGGTCCAGGTCCAGGTCCAGGTCCAGGTCCAGGTCCAGGTCCAGTCCAGGTTCAGGTTCAGGTCCAGGTCCAGGTCCAGGTCCAGGTCCAGGTCCAGGTCCAGGTCCAGGTTCATGTTCAGGTCCAGGTTCAGGTCCAGGTCCAGGTCCAGGTCCAGGTTCAGGTTCAGGTCCAGGTTTAGTCTCTCCAGCTCTCTGCTTGGTGCCAAAATCCATCAATGGGTTTAAAAAAAAATAAATGGAAAACGGACTCTTGAGCATGTTCAGCAAAAATAGACAAAGATTAAAACTGCAACAGCATCCTCAGTCTGGAAATCAAATTAACTAATGTGTTATTGATCCTCCGAAGGAAAATATAATCATTTTTAAGCTTGAAAGCTGGTTGAAGACATTCAGCTCCAGCAGCAGGAAGTGGAGGAGCTGTTTCCTGTCTGACTTTATCAGACCACTGCTGACGTCTTTCCCTCGTGGCGTTGCGTTAACACACAGCTGAAGCCAGAAAACTGAAATGTGGTTTCCAGAATAAAGACGAATTGTCGAGAATAAAGACGAAATGTCGAGAATAAAGAAGAAATGTTGAGAATAAAGACGGAATGTCGAGAATAAAGACGAAATGTCGAGAATAAAGACGAAATGTCGAGAATAAAGTCCAAATGTCGAGAATAAAGACGAAATGTCGAGAATAAAGACGAAATGTCGAGAATAAAGACGAAATGTCGAGAATAAAGACGAAATGTCGAGAATAAAGTACAAATGTCGAGAATAAAGACGAAATGTCGAGAATAAAGACAAAATGTCGAGAATAAATTCGAAATGCCGAGAATAAAGACGAAATGTCGGGAATAAAGTCGAAATGTCAAGAATAAAGACGAAAGTCGAGAAAAAGACGAAAGTCAATGGACGAATAATTCGAAATGCGGAAATAAAGAAAGAAAGTCGAGAATAAAGACGAAATGTCGAGAATAAAGACGAAAAAGAATGTCGAGAATAAATAAAGACGAAATGTCGAGAATAATAGTCGAAATGTCGAGAATAAAGACGAAATGTCGAGAATAAAGACGAAATGTCGAGAATAAAGACGAAATGTCGAGAAGAAAGACGAAATGTCGAGAATAAAGTCGAAATGTCGAGAATAAAGACGAAATGTCGAGAATTAAGCCGAAATGTCGAGGAGAAAGACGAAATGTCGAGAAGACGAAATGTCGAGAATAAAGTCGAAATGTCGAGAAGTAAGACGAAATGTCGAGAATAAAGTCGAAATGTCGAGAATAAAGACGAAATGTCGAGAATAAAGAGAAATGTCGAGAAAGAAAGTCGAAATGTCGAGAAAAAGACGAAATGTCGAGAATAAAGAGAAATGTCGAGAATAAAGTCGAAATGTCGAGAATAAGTCGAAATGTCGAGAATAAATGACAAATGTCGAGAATTAAGTCGAAATGTCGAGAATAAAGTCGAAATGTCGAGAATAAAGTCGAGAATGTCGAGAATAAAAATGACGAAATGTCGAGAATAAAGAATCGAAATGTCGAGAAATAAAGTCGAAATGTCGAGAGAATAAAGACGAAATGTCGAGAATAAAGACGAAATGTCGAGAATAAAGTCGAAATTCGAAATAAAAAGTCGAAATGTCGAGAATAAAGACGAAATGTCGAGAATAAGAAGACGAAATGTCGAGAATAAATGTCGAAATGTCGAGAATAAAGTCGACGAAATGTCGAAATGAATAAAGAAAGACGAAATAAAGTCGAGAATAAAGTCGAAATGTCGAGAATGTCGAGAAAAAGTCGACGAAATGTCGAGAATAAAGTCGAAATGTCGAGAATAAAGTCGAAAATGTCGAGAATAAAGACGAAATGTCGAGAATGTCGAAAGACGAAATGTCGAGAATAAAATGTGTCGAGAATAAAGTCGAGAATAAAGACGAAATGTCGAGAATAAAGAAGAAATGTCGAGAATAAAGTCGAAAGATGTCGAGAATAAAGACGAAAATGTCGAGAATAAGACGAAATGTCGAGAATAAAGTCGAAATGTCGAGAATAAAGACGAAAATGTCGAGAATAAAGACGAAATGTCGAGAATAAAGACGAAATGTCGAGAATAAAGAAATGTCGAAAATGTCGAGAATAAAGTCGAAATGTCGAGAATAAAGACGAAATGTCCGAGAAAAAGAAGAAATGTCGAGAATAAAGTCGAAATGTCGATAAAGAAATAAAGACGAAATGTCGAGAATAAGACGAAATGGCGAGAAAAAATGTCGAGAAATAAAGACGAAATGTCGAGAATAAAGACGAAATGTCGAGAATAAAGAAAAAATGTCGAGAATAAAGACGAAATGTCGAAAGAATAAAGACGAAATGTCGAGAATAAAGTGAAATGTCGAGAAAAAGTCGAAATGTCGAGAATAAAGACGAAATGTCGAGAATAAAGAAATGTCGAGAATAAAGACGAAAGTCGAGAATAAAGAAGAAATGTCGAGAATAAAGTCGAAATGTCGAGAATAAAGACGAAATGTCGAGAAATTAAATGTCGAAATGTCGAAGAAATAAAAGACGAAATGTCGAGAAGACTAAAGACGAAATGTCGAGAATAAAGACGAAATAAGTCGAAATAAAGACGAAATGTCGAGAATAAAGACGAAATGTCGAGAATAAAGACGAATAAAATGTCGAGAATAAAGAAATAAAGACGAAATGTCGAGAATAAAGTCGAAATGTCGAGAATAAAGACGAGAAAGTCCGAGAATAACAGTCGAAAAAGACGAAATAAAGAAGAAATGTCGAGAAAAAGTCGAAATGTCGAGAATGAAAAAGACGAAAATGTCGAGAATAAAGACGAAAATGTCGAGAATAAAGACGAAATGTCGAGAGAAAATAAAGTCGAAATGTCGAGAAATGTGAAAGACGAAATGTCGAGAAGAAAGACGAAATGTCGAGAATAAAGACGAAATGTCGAGAATAAAGACGAAATGTCGAGAATGTCGAGAAGAAGCGAAAGAAATGAAATGTCGAGAATAAAGAAAATGTCGAGAAATAAGACGAAATGTCGAGAAGAAAGTCCGAAATGTCGAGAATAAAGACGAAAGTCGAGAATAAAGACGAAATGTCGAGAATAAAGACGAAATGTCGAGAATAAAGACGAAATGTCGAGAATAAAGACGAGAATAAAGTCGAGAATAAAGACGAAATGTCGAGAATAAAGAATTCGAAAATGTCGAGAATAAAGTCGAAATGTCGAGAATAAAGACGAAATGTCGAGAATAAAAAGTCGAGAATGTCGAAATGAATAAAGTCGAAATGTCGAGAATAAAGCGAAAATGTCGAGAATAAAGTCGAAATGTCGAGAATAAAGTCGAAATGAAATCGAGAATAAAGACGAAAATGTCGAGAATAAAGACGAAATGTCGAGAATAAAGAGAAATGTCGAGAATAAAGACGAAATGTCGAGAATAAAGACGAAATGTCGAGAATAAAGAACGAAAATGTCGAGAATAAAGTCGAAAATGTCGAGAATAAAGACGAAATGTCGAGAATAAAGACGAAATGTCGAGAATAAAGTCGAAAATGTCGAGAATAAAGTCGAAATGTCGAGAATAAAGACGAAATCGAGAATAAAGAAGAAATGTCGAGAATAAAGACGAAATGTCGAGAATAAAGACGAAATGTCGAGAATAAAGTCGAAAATGTCGAGAATAAAGAAGAAAATGTCGAGAATAAAGTCGAAATGTCGAGAATAAAAGTCGAAATGTCGAGAATAAAGACGAAAATGTCGAGAATAAAGAAGAAATAAAGACGAAATGTCGAGAATAAAGTCGAAATGTCGAGAATAAAGTCGAAATGTCGAGAATAAAGACGAAATGTCGAGAATAAAGACGAAATGAGAATCGAGAATAAAGACGAAATGTCGAGAATAAAGACGAAATGTCGAGAATAAAGTCGAAATGTCGTCGAGAATAAAGAAGAAATGTCGAGAATAAAGACGAAATGTCGAGAATAAAGTCGAAATGTCGAGAGAATAAAGACGAAATGTCGAGAATAAAGACGAAATGTCGAGAATAAAGTCGAAATGTCGAGAATAAAGACGAAATGTCGAGAATAAAGACGAAATGTCGAGAATAAAGAAAGAAGAAAAGGAAAAATGTCGAGAAGAATAAAGACGAAATGTCGAGAATAAAGTCGAAAATGTCGAGAATAAAGACGAAATGTCGAGAATAAAGAAAGAAATGTCGAGAATAAAGTCGAAATGTCGAGAATAAAGAAGAAATGTCGAGAATAAAGTCGAAAGTCGAGAAATAAAGTCGAAAATGTCGAGAATAAGTCGAAATGTCGAGAATAAAGTGAAATGTCGAGAATAAAGACGAAATGTCGAGAATAAAGTCGAAATGTCGAGAGAATAAAGTCGAAATGTCGAGAATGAAAATAAGTCGAAATGTCGAGAATAAAGACGAAATGTCGAGAATAAAGTCGAAAATGTCGAGAATAAAGTCGAAATGTCGAGAATAAAGACGAAATGTCGAGAATAAAGACGAAATGTCGAGAATAAAGACGAAATGTCGAGAAATAAAGTCGAAATGTCGAGAATAAAGACGAAATGTCGAGAAAAAAGTCGAAATGTCGAGAATAAAGTCGAAATGTCGAGAATAAAGACGAAATGTCGAGAATAAAGTCGAAATGTCGAGAATAAAGTCGAAATGTCGAGAATAAAAAAGTCGAAATGTCGAGAATAAAGTCGAAATGTCGAGAATAAAGTCGAAATGTCGAGAAATAAAGACGAAATGTCGAGAATAAAGACGAAATGTCGAGAATAAAGTCGAAATGTCGAGAATAAAGACGAAATGTCGAGAAATAAAGTCGAAATGTCGAGAATAAAGAAAGTCGAAATGTCGAGAATAAAGTCGAAATGTCGAGAATAAAGATGAAATGTCGAGAATAAAGACGAAATGTCGAGAATAAAGACGAAATGTCGAGAATAAAGTCGAAATGTCGAGAATAAAGTCGAAATGTCGAGAATAAAGATGAAATGTCGAGAATAAAGACGAAATGTTGAGAATAAAGTCGAAAATGTCGAGAATAAAGTCGAAATGTCGAGAATAAAGACGAAATGTCGAGAATAAAGAGTCGAAAATGTCGAGAATAAAGTCGAAAATGTCGAGAATAAAGATGAAATGTCGAAATAAAGTCGAAATGTCGAGAATAAAGTCGAAAATGTCGAGAATAAAGACGAAATGTCGAGAATAAAGTCGAAATGTCGAGAATAAAAGTCGAAAATGTCGAGAATAAAGACGAAATGTCGAGAATAAAGACGAAATGTCGAGAATAAAGACGAAATGTCGAGAAATAAAGTCGAAATGTCGAGAATAAAGTCGAAATGTCGAGAATAAAGAGAAATGTCGAGAATAAAGTCGAAATGTCGAGAATAAAGACGAAATGTCGAGAATAAAGAAATGAAATGTCGAGAATAAAGTCGAAATGTCGAAATAAAGTGAAATGAAATGTCGAGAATAAAGACGAAATGTCGAGAATAAAGTCGAAATGTCGAGAAAAATGTCGAGAATAAAGACGAAATGTCGAGAATAAAGTCGAAATGTCGAGAATAAAGACGAAATGTCGAGAATAAAGTCGAAAAAGTCGAGAATAAAGACGAAATGTCGAGAATAAAGTCGAAATGTGAGAATAAAGACGAAATGTCGAGAAGAAAGACGAAAATGTCGAGAATAAAGAGAAAGAAAAATGTCGAGAATAAAGTCGAAATGTCGAAATAAAGACGAAATGTCGAGAATAAAGACGAAATGTCGAGAATAAAGACGAAATGTCGAGAATAAAAAGAAGAAAATGTCGAGAATAAAGTCGAAAATGTCGAGAAAAAGACGAAAATGTCGAGAATAAAGAAGAAATGTCGAGAATAAAGACGAAATGTCGAGAATAAAGACGAAATGTCGAGAATAAAGTCGAAATGTCGAGAATAAAGACGAAATGTCGAGAATAAAGACGAAATGTCGAGAATAAAGTCGAAATGTCGAGAATAAAGACGAAATGTCGAGAATGTCGAAAAGTCGAAATGTCGAGAATAAAGACGAAATGTCGAGAATAAAGACGAAATGTCGAGAATAAAGAAGAAATGTCGAGAATAAAGTCGAAATGTCGAGAATAAAGACGAAATGTCGAGAATAAAGACGAAATGTCGAGAATAAAGACGAAATGTCGAGAATAAAGACGAAATGTCGAGAATAAAGACGAAATGTCGAGAATAAAGTCGAAATGTCGAGAATAAAGACGAAATGTCGAGAATTAAGTCGAAAGAGAAATGTCGAGAATAAAGTCGAAATGTCGAGAGAATAAAGACGAAATGTCGAGAATAAAGTCGAAATGTCGAGAATAAAGAAATGAGAATAAAGTCGAGAAAAGTCGAAAGTCGAGAATAAAGACGAAATGTCGAGAATAAAGACGAAAAAGTCGAGAATAAAGACGAAATGTCGAGAATAAAGTCGAAATGTCGAGAATAAAGTCGAAATGTCGAGAAAATAAAGACGAAATGTCGAGAATAAAGACGAAATGTCGAGAATAAAGAATAAAGAAAGTCGAAATGTCGAGAATAAAGACGAAATGTCGAGAATAAAGTCGAAATGTCGAGAAAATAAAGACGAAATGTCGAGAATAAAGTCGAAATGTCGAGAATAAAGACGAAATGTCGAGAATAAAGTCGAAATGTCGAGAATAAAGACGAAATGTCGAGAATAAAGTCGAAATGTCGAGAATAAAGACGAAATGTCGAGAATAAAGTCGAAATGTCGAGAATAAAGACGAAATGTCGAGAATAAAGAAGAAATGTCGAGAATAAAGTCGAAATGTCGAGAATAAAGACGAAATGTCGAGAATAAAGTCGAAATGTCGAGAATAAAGACGAAATGTCGAGAATAAAGACGAAATGTCGAGAATAAAGACGAAATGTCGAGAATAAAGTCGAAAATGTCGAGAATAAAGTCGAAATGCGAAATCGAGAATAAAGAAATGTCGAAATAAAGTCGAAATGTCGAGAATAAAGCGAAATGTCGAGAATAAAGTCGAAATGTCGAGAAAAAGACGAAATGTCGAGAATGAAAGTCGAAATGTCGAGAATAAAGAAAGAAATGTCGAGAATAAAGAAAATGTCGAGAATAAAGACGAAATGTCGAGAATAAAGTCGAAATGAAATGTCGAGAAATAAAGACGAAATGTCGAGAATAAAGTCGAAATAAAGTCGAGAATAAAGTCGAAATGTCGAGAATAAAGTAAAGACGAAATGTCGAGAATAAAGACGAAA